>NJDC01058222.1:103901-114869 GCA_002245475.1 Calephelis virginiensis
TTATCGCCCACTTTGGGAAAGGCTGGTGTAGAGGATAACCCAAACTGAAGCAAATTAAATTGAATGTAACCAATTCTTGGTTGTGTATTATAATATCTGTAGTTCTTTGTTTACCTCTATGCTTTCGTATAAATATTTAGAACGATGATTCTCAAGGATAAAAACTTAAAATGTATTTCCTAGTATTGTGCGATTCGTAGATCAACTATGAAACGCACATTAAGTGAGAGGAAATTTACAACCTCTTAAATTAATGAGATTACATATGCATATTACATAAAGGTAATATGCGTATGTAAGAGAATGTATGTACCAAGATAGATAAAACTTTTAGGTATTTTACTCTTCTGCCAAACCTGCAATGACAGCAAAATGTCATTTACCTCGCTTTTACGAAATTAGCTTTAATTAAAGTAAACTTATTGAATTAACACTAATATCATAAAGTGGTAAAGCTTATAGTTTATGTGACATTGATAACATTGCGCTTTGAGAATCACTATATAGTAGGCTGAAAACAAAGTCACATTCCGCTGTCTGTCCATATGTACCTAATTAAAACTAAACCCTGTCCCTTTAAAACTACGCACGTGATTTTAATGCGGTTTTGTTTAGTAAATAGAGTGTTTCAAGGAGAAGGACGGGCTGATAGTAATAATTATCTAGTTGATATTATAAATGCGGAAGTTTGTGAAAATGGTTGGATGTTGGTAACTCTTTTACGGATTACGGATTTAGATGAAACTTTACAGAAATATAGTTTACTACAACAAAATTACACATAGGCTACAATTCATAAAAAATATACTAGCTAGTCTATACTAAAAAATACGTATAATTTAGTGCCGCGACTAATAATAATTAACTCCCTTCGTAAGGGAGTCTGATTTGCATTTACTCGATCTAATTATCAAATATCTAATTAAAACAAATTGATAGTACTACTTATAGCTGTGAAAATTCAGATCAAATTTATTTATGAGGAAGTTCATAATGATTGATTAATCGTTTTAGCATAAAACTGCTCGCTTATTGTACTTCTGGCGGTTGGACGAAAATTTATAAATATCCAATTTTGCGTCTCATTTTAAATTAAACTAATTTAAATTTAAATAGATAATATACGGATTTTGTAAAGAAACTAAACTACTAATTTGTTTCAATATTAAAAATGTGTGAAATTTAATCACAATATATCTACACATTGTAATCACTTTCACATTTTAAAATTTAGCAATATATTTAAATTAATGTATAAAATGAAGTCACTAGCGAATGAAGGAAAATTAGCAGCCAAAAAATTATACTTTTCGCAAACGACACCCACTAATTAAGCCGAGCAACAACTCTTTTGACAATATAGTGCATATTTAGAATAAAAAGTAACTTTTATATACTTTGCCTTTCATTCCATCAAAGTTTATTTTGTTTGTATGTATTACCAAAGACAATATATATAACGTATTTTTATTTTAGCACTTGCCCTGTGCTTGGGATAAATTTCTATAAATTTTAAAGAATTGTGTATCTATAGGACATAACTACCCGCATTAACGGGTTAGAAAGGAATTAAAAATTTCGCCACGGGACTTGAATCCTCAGTAGCTCAATTGGTTAGAGCATTCGTCGGCTTGAGACGAAAGGTTACAGGTTCAAATCCTGTCTGGGGCGAAATTTTTTCTTTCTCAATATATATAACTACCAGTCGAATGCGATGAGGGCAACCTCATAGTTCTTAAGGTAAACAAAACTGAGCCAGGTTTTTACACCTAATATAATTATCAGAAAATCATGGAAGTCCCATAAACTGGTAATTTAATGACATATTATTTGTGATGGAAAAAGTTGTTACAAGTAAAACCCGCTTTACAGGTATCCAGGTACGGGTACTTACCTAGAAACTCGAAATTACTTCACATCTTTCAGAGTAAAAAGGATTCCGAATGAACATTTAGATTATAATCTTATCGCGAAGTACGTGTGATGTTTGTCTACATTTTTAGAGGGCGGAAGGCAAACTTGCAGATGGATTTCCTGATGGTAGGAAGTTCACGTCGTCAAAAGATATTAAAAATGGTAACAGCGGATTGCCAACCTAAGGGATACTTACAGCCAATATTAATAATCAATCCTAATCCAAAACTTGCTGTCCAAGATTGATATTTTGATCCATTTTTATGTTATCGCTTGCCAATAACATATCTGTGGACAGGATTAATATGGCAATTAGATATAGGATAGGCCGGCGGATACGCAGCTATCTAGATTGCTTGAAATCCATCTTTAGAGATGCATTATTAATATGGGAAGTTAAAGAAGTGAGCTTATTTCTCTACTCGAAGAGTAACAGTAGTACCAGTGTACGAAACATTCACATCGTGGATTTTAAATCTACTAAACGTGGGAGGGATAACTATTAATAATTAAATCTTAATAATATTATGTATACAATAGTAGTTAAAGAAACGACTGTAACTTTAAATAAAGTGGCAGAACTGTTACATGAGCATAATCTTAAAATAAGTTAGTTGAATTTCAAGTCCTGGTTGCCAGGGAGTTTTTTTGCCGTTTCTTCTCCTGTCTGGCCAGGTTTAGAAACGGTGGTAATACAACGCAGATAGGTTAAAGTCCTGCTTGTCGGGGAGTTTGTTTTGCCGTCTCTTAGGGTTGGAAATATCACCGTTTCGGTAGGTTTACGGTAGGTAGGGTTAAATTTAATTATAGTTTTAAAATGTTTAGTGATAAATAATTAAACTAGTTATTCATATAAACAATTGGCTAAAGAGTTAAATTATATGTAATTAAATAATATTTTTTATAAATAATAGAATATTTGGGTACCAAAATATAATAACATATGTTGATATACTTAAATACACAAATTCCGCAAATAAATAATTTTCATTTATTTTTTTTAATTTTGACTAATGATAATAATTAATTGAAGATTTATAGAATACTAGCTGCTCTGGCTATCTTTTATATTACTAGCTGCTCTGGCTTTCTATATATATGTATTTGAAT
Source organism: Calephelis virginiensis (assembly GCA_002245475.1). NCBI lineage: Eukaryota > Metazoa > Arthropoda > Insecta > Lepidoptera > Riodinidae > Calephelis > Calephelis virginiensis. The sequence continues at coordinate 106,926 of NJDC01058222.1, forward strand.
TCTTTTAGAATAATTTTACCTCGTACTAATTTGAAATATAGGCCAATAATATTAAATGTTAGGAATAAACAAAGAAGTCTCGTTAAACATTGAGTATCCACTCCACGCAAACTCCAGGGAGTCAGGGTTGAAGCCTTAGTGGTATGTATACGTAGTACAGTGGTAGTTTATGGTGAATAGGGTTAAACCTAAACACATTTCGAAATTTCGTACTAAATGTACCTTTTTTAATACTTAGTAAAATATGTGTGACGAATCTAAATAATCGATTAGAATAAAAATACTAAAATATTTGCAAACTACAATGTGGTAGAATAAATATAATAAATATACCTAAAATGAATGAATTTCACGTGGCCATCGCGTCCCGATTGAACGGATGGAACAATTTTGCATTTTTTTTGTTTCATTAGTTGTTGTCAGGAAAGAGAGTTTTTATAAAGAAAAACACCGGAAAATTACAGGCAAAAGGCTAAAATAATTATCTATCGTCGGAATTGGTGGAATTTCATTGTATACACACGTTTTTTTGTTAACACTTGTACTTATACACAATATATTTTATTTAACATTTTCTACTACTTTCTAGCTAACCGGTTTCACTTTTTACAGCATCCAACCAAATATGTATTGAACGTTAAATTAAAACAGTATTTTTTATCTTTAGTTTCAAAGCCCTGATGATGCTATAAAAAGTGAAACCGGTTAGCTAGAAAGTAGCAGAAAGTGTTAAATAAAGTATATTGTGGATAAGTACAAGTGTTAACTATAAAAAAAGTGTGCTAAAATAATTCGTACAAACGGTAAGTAGCTGTTAAAGTTAAGTGGTACAAAGTTCGTTGGGTTGGCTAGTTAAATGTTTATTACAACTTATAAAACACATAGATTCAACAAATAAATGATTTTCATTTTTCAAAATGGCTACTATGACTCGCATCAGTATCAGTCTGATTCGGCAAAATAATTTCTGTTCATTTCTAATTCTTTTTTTTCAAGATAAAAGAAAATCGAGATGAGGTTATAAAGTATCTTCACGCCCATATCCCCGAAGAGGTAGGCAGAGGTACAACCAAGGCACCCACGACTAACCGAAGACACTAAGTCCCACAATGTGATAGGTGGCAAGCCTATCGCCAACTGGGCACATTTCCAATCCCGACCAACATTTTTTTTTGTTAGAAAATTGGAAAAATCCGATTTTCTTTTTATTGGCTGACCCGTGTTTCGAACCCAGGACCTCATGCAGTCAAGTCCAACACCCGGACTGCTAGACCACAGAGGCGATAGGCGATAGGTTATACGTAGTTAAATATTGAAAATTTCTCGTTTAACGAAGATAAAGTAGTAATAATACGTAAAGGTTAGTCAACACGAAGCATTAATTATCTTCCGGTTTCAGACAATACAAACTAACTGCAACTGTTGAGTAATTTGTATAATACTTGCTAATTACGGTACCTCGAGTACGCGTAATCATCTGGAAGGGAAATGTTATCGATAAACTAACTGTTCGCCGTGGTTCCACTCGCACTCTCGACACACCTAGAGCTCGCTATGTCACATTATAGGAACGCTACCTGACCCGTCCACTCGGTGAAGGGGTCCACAAAAGTAACGCGCTTGGATACACGGAGGAGCGAGCTTAGGTTTTTATTACGTACCTAGTCCATACCGTATAGTACCATACAAATACAGATTCATCAAAGAATTAAAAAACGACGGGTTTCACTCCGGGAGTGCCAGCAGAAGTGAAAACTTGAATATTAACGTTATGCATTTTTGATATTTTGGAATGGTTAGGGAATAATTTTGCACGAATTTCTTTACTTATCAGTAACATGACAACACGAACATTCGCACAAGCGCCCTGCGCCGTTTTACGAATTTTCGATCAGGTCACGTGTCCTGACGCGAGTTTAGAAGTTTTGACTGCTAAAGAAGTTTTCACTTCGAAAATTCAATAACCTCCAACCAAAACCTATAATGTAGGTAAGAACTATCTCGACTACGTCAGCTTTCAAACAAAAGAAGATGGAAATCGATCCATTCGTTTAGGTGTTGCGATATCACAACCAGACATACACTCATAACCACCCACAGAGAGACATGTCAAGCCCTCTGGACCTTAATACGACAGTACCAGTCACTATCGTTGCGGTGAGAGGAATCATCGCTAGGAGGAGGAATCGTTGCTAATTGTCAAATACTATAACATAATGAGGATTCTAGATGGTCGTAAACACTGGTTGTAAACATTTGTGTCCATCCGCCTGGATTGTAGATTTAATCCAAATTTGATAATAATCGGAATATGTAAAAAAGTTTCCTCCATTAATACCTTTGCTGGAACTTGGAAGGCGTGTTTACAACCGTATAGAACGTCTTTTAAATAACCAAGAGCTGTATGATCAACCATTCGTTGATGGTTTTTATAGGAAGCGTGTATTTTTAAGACCAGGAAATTAATCTGATTGTATTTAAATATGTAATATAAAACAGCCGCCATTTTCTTCTGCCTTTCAATACCATAAAACATCTGTTTCCAGAGGGCGAGTACTATCAAATCCCGCCGCTTTACCACCTGGATGACTACGACCGGTGCCTGGGGCGCTCCGAGGGTCTCTACTGCACGGGTACCTTCCAACTCTCCGCAGATCAGCCGTCGCATATCTTCGACTTAATTGAGGTTTGTTGGTATAACGACTTATTAATTTCTCCTTTGTAGTATTCCGGTTACCTCTCAAAAGTAAGGCAGCTCGTAAATTTGGTTACGTAAGATCCCAGCTTTAAGTTAACAATTACAACTTTAGAGTCTGCGTGTCAACGCCGACGGTAACAAATGGCATCTTTAATTCACAAAGTATTTGGTAAGTATGTAGGTATTGAGCATTCCTAACCGTCAGGAATATATTCTTGATGGTGGGAAGATCATTACTGATGGCTACATCTTTCATCCTCCATGGTGACCGCTGACAGACACATGAAAAGGGTTGTTTTCACACCTTTAATTATAAAAAAGTGAACCTAAAAATATATATATTTATACGATAACACTGCCCTGGCCTAAAAATAATATACGTGTCTTGCGAGTTGGTATATTCTTCAAAGGAGCTTTGAACAAAAACTGGGGATTTATTTCGTTACAGGAGTATTCCTCAGAGAAGTTGCACTTTAACCGGAAAGTGGTACACAGGGGGGTCTGTGTCAGTGACCTATGTCCATCCGACGAGAGCAACACCACGTCACGGTTTGAGCGCTGCGTACAGCTGCAGATGCAGGAGTACGGTCTGAACACAGCGCTGCAGAATCACCACTGCGAAAGCAAGGCAGCTGCGCCACAAGCAATGGACAATTACCAACGGACGTTCCTAGCGATTGTCGCTGTCTTACTCTGTTTTAACTTCGTTGGTACTCTGTATGATTTCGCAACTGGTGGCAATGGAAGTAAGTTATCATTTTCTATTCGAGGGCCAATCAGGCGTAAATGACATATGAACGGGAGCGTGTTCACCTTTCTTCTGACATACAAAAATTAAACAAAAAACTTTCAAAAAAATAAGTCCAACTTACATTAGAGAAGTCTTTATTTCACAGAAAACTAGTTTGTAACAAAGACAAGCTTCTATAACAAAAAAAATAGTCTTAATCTTGACTGTATATAATTTGATATGTTACCCATGTGGGTTTGAATCTTCTTTGTAAGTATATGAGACCATCTGCCTTCCTGCCAGGCAGCATAGAGGCGAGCCGGTAAACTTGTAAAATGGTTGGCTAAAGCACAGCGACGCACCTGTAACATCTATGGTGACAATAGAGCACTGTTATCTCTTAATTTCAGCCGTGTGCTTGTGTGCTCTTATTACATAAAATAAAAAATAAAATAAACATGTATATCAAAATCCTTTTTGTTGTTTGTCCTAGATCAATAGATCCCTACAGCTCTAATTAGTTACGACAAAAGTGGTAGCATAACTATAATAATCTTGATTCGTCCAAGTTTGTGGCATGAAGACTAGCAAATTTTCAACTCGTTGCAAAATATGAAATCTGGGACCCTATAAAAATCACAAAATTCTTTCAGAAAGCAAATTTCTATCAGCTTGGTCAGTACGAGCCAACTGGCGACGGCTGACGGCTTCTTATGAGGACGGAGACCCACGACTGATGGCCTTGTCTCCCGTTCAAGGTTTCAGGTAACTATATCCACTTTTGGACGGCTTCCTACAAGATTGGCTAAAGAAAGTGTGTAATGGTTTCAGGACGTATGATTGTGACCTATTCAGCATTGAAACTTCCAGTAGAGTTTTGGCGCCGTCGAGAGAAAAGATGGTCAAAATTTTTTCATAATTATTGAATTTCGTGTTTATATTGGGTGAAATTAGTCAATTTTGGTGGCATTTTGTACAGTTTTGTTCAGTGAAAGTGCACAAATGAAATAATCATGAAGAAATTAGCGTATCGTGTATTTCCCCATTGCCGCCAAATCTCACTATATGAACATGAGTAATGAGGCCACCGCTTTACTCAAGACCCGACATGACTTTTATCGACGACTTGTGACTAATTTTGAATTATTGAAACCTGATTTTGATAAATCGGTTAACTTGATGCAATTTCTACTTGACTAATGGCAAAATCTTAACGCGAATGCAAAAAACTAAAGAAAGAAGAAAAATAACTTCCAGCAGGTTACTCTTCTAACTCGATTTCTTGCAAATTGGAAATTGGAATCAGAAGTGTCACTTCCTGAAGTTTACTCTGGAACACGGTAATAGCGAAACATTAACGTTTAGTTCCAAAAAAATCAACGAATCAGATAAAATAATTTATTGCTAATTATTAACCAAATGTGAATAATTCGCTAGTATTGTGTTTAAATGTTCCTAAAGTAACAATCCGATTCCGATTTAAAATTTGCATGAAATCGAGATTCAAGAGTAGCCCTACTAATCCTGAAACATATTTGCTGTAGAGCATATAAAGATGATACACTTCATCATTGTGACACTGACTATAAATCTAAGAAAAAAAAACTAAACTCGGGATTTTAAAGCAGGTATAACCAGCCAGCAACTTTTGGCAATTAGAATTTTAAATTCAAAATATTTTATGTTGTTGTGCTTTTTTGTGTATTCTTGGTTGTGCTTTTAGCACTCTCCTCTCTACATCCGCGGTGTACCTTCCGTACACCGCGGATGTAGAGAGGAGAGTGAGTGCAGGGAATAGTGTGAATGGGGCGTTGGGTAAGCTATTCCAAAGCGAGGTTTTGAGTCAAAAAGCTAGACTCGCTTTGCATAATTCTGTGCTTATTCCAACGTTACTGTATGGAAGTGAGAGTTGGGTATGTCAGAAAGAGCATGAAAGTAGGATAAATGCGGTCGAAATGAGAGCACTACGGAAAATCTGTGGTGTAACACTCGCTGACCGTATTCGTAACAGTGAGATCCGAGAAAGAGTGGGATTGAAAGAAAGTGTTGGTGTTAAAATGCGAAAGGGCATGCTCCGCTAGTTCGGTCATGTGGAAAGAATGACAAATGAAAGATTAATAAAGCAGATATACAATGCGAATGTGGATGGATGTAGGTGCCCGGGGAGACCAAGGCTGACATTTCACGATCAGATCAATCGGATATTATCCGAGGGTGGTGTCAAGAGTCTCCGAAACCGGCGTGTTTGTATGAAAAGGGTTATGAATGTGAAGGAAGCAAGACAGGTTTGTCAGGATCGTGGCACTCGATACTCTCTGCCTACCCCGTAAGGGACTTGGCGTGAAGATATGTATGTATGTATATTTTATATTGTTACTTTCATACTGTTTGGAGTAATTACAATTGTTATTTCTAATCATGTGCTTTTCCCTAGGGTCCTCCTGTTATTGATTGTGATGTTAATCCACACGATTCAAATAAGTCATATCCTGTATTCTTACGACCCAGAGTACCTGGAAAAGGTAAATATATCTAATTTTACACTATGCATACTTAGTTATCTAGGATTACAAAAAGTGAGATTTAAAAAGGAGATTATAAGAAGAGGATAAGAAGAACTTACTAAAAATGATATGAGGTGCTATCTAGCTGTTGAATTTTGACTTCTTTAAAATTGTCCAAGTAGCTTGCAAGTGGTGAGCGTCGGCATATTTGTTATACTGACTATTGAAACCTTTATCAAGGCTCCACCTAGGATTGCCAAATGGTCGTGATTCGTCGAGATTGTCCCAACATTTCGTATGATGTTCCGAGTCCCGAAACAACGGAATTTTTAAATATTGTCAAATCTGTGTCTCAAATCGATTGTCAAATCTAAGACAATATAAAAACTATATGAAAAAGGTGGTAATACCGTTTTGAAATCCTTCAACGTACAGGCAAAATAACCTAAAAAGCATATAAACATTATTCGGAAGTCATAAAATCCGTTTTGAAGTGATTTAAAACCTTCATTCTTGTTCTATATAAGTAAATGTTTCTAACATTAAAACTAAGCTAACTGACAAAACTCGGGTCATCTCTTTTTTTGGCTGTAAAAAATGTCCATTGAAGTTTAACCTTCTAAGTATTAAGTATTAATTATTCTCTTTATGTTCTTGCACACTTATATGTTTGCCCGCTTGTCAGTTACACTTGTTTAAGAAGTGGATATAAAAATTCCACCTCGTAATCATGATTTCGATAAATAAGTTCAATAAAACTGCAAAAACACACTCCAACTATTTCATTAAGTACCAGGTCGCGATTTTATAGTTATTTTATTTGTGGGAACCAACAGTTTTGATATGATAGAAGTATACTACAAAAATGTACTACAAAACCAGTTACAGGTTTTAATGAATACTAGTAGTCTCCCGTTGGTCGAAATTCGACCATAATAAATTCTGTTGATAAGAACGCCATCTTCATTTCTCAAGACCAACTACTTTGTTTCCAAACTGTATGGTGCGCCATCTGTGATCTTTTATCGTTATCATCAATATATTTGTTTGTATGTGTCAAATGCATGTTAGTGTGGGTAAGGTTTTATTTAATGTACTTAATAAGCATTATTATTGAAAAATATTAGCATTCTGCACTTCCCCTACACATAAACAATAAGTGTGCCAAGTTTTATGCTCCTGCGTCCTCGCAATTTTCGTAAAAAGGGGTCCAAAGTTTTAGCATCACGTATTTATATATAGATTGACAAAAATTATCTACTTAACTCTTAAAACTTATTGAGTATCTAAATAATTATGTAAAGGAAAGCTATAATGTGTATTAAATGTGATTCGTGATAGCCCTTCTTTACCTACTTTTAGGAAAAGATTGAAGGAACATTACTTATCGTTGACACAATAACATACTCATATATTATCCTACTAAGATATTTTAATAATTATAATTGTACCTTTTTTTTTACACACTTTTTTTTAGTATATTTTTATTTATTCGTTCTAAGTATGGCTATAGTTAATTGTTTTGTACACGATGCCTTTCATTTTATTTTCACAGCTTAATTTTTTTTTTTGGGTTGGCTGGAAGAAATTTCTTTAGTTAGAGATAAGCTCGCCTTTTGTGCATTTTTAACTTCTCGTGTATTTTGTGTATTTTAATTTTTGTGTGCAATAAAGCGTTAAATAAATAAATAAATAAATAAAATTACATGAAATTTTGAATCAGATAATTATTTTTTTCCAAATCTTTTATTCCGAAATGGTCCCATTTAAATTTTACCTGATCATCAGCAGGAAATTTATGCACTAAGTTGGTACTACTGAAAAGCTTAGTAGGATTGTCATAAAATTAACTTGAGAATACCTTGGAATCATGACCTATCTTCCTAAAAAAGCACTGTCAAAATCGGTTGATTATTGGACGAGGTCGATGCTGCAACATAACAAACATTCAATCGAATTAAGAATCTCCTCCTTATTTGAAATTGTGATAAAAAACCACCAACCACAACAAA
>NJDC01058222.1:115540-133661 GCA_002245475.1 Calephelis virginiensis
ATTATGTAAAGGAAAGCTATAATGTGTATTAAAATTACATGAAATTTTGAATCAGATAATTCTTTTTTTCCAAATCTTTTATTCCGAAATGGTCCCATTTAAATTTTACCTGATCATCAGCAGGAAATGTAGCACTAAATTGGTACTACTGAAAAGCTTCTAGTAGGATTGTCATAAAATTAACTTGAGAATACCTTGGAATCATGACCTATCTTCCTAAAAGAAAATTGTCAAAATCGGTTGATTATTGGACGAGGTCGATGCTGCAACATAGCAAACATTCAATCGAATTAAGAATCTCCTCCTTATTTGAAATTGTGATAAAAAACCACCAACCACAAAAAACCAAATACAAAGAAGAAACAAGAAAAATATAAAGTCGATTAGGTAACCTTCTCGTTTTTGAGTCGGTTAAAAGGAAGTTAATTTTTGTGATACCTGTTTTTGAAATTTAATTGATAAAAAGAAGTTTATTGTTAATATTTCTTTTTGACCCCACTATAATCTAAAAATTCCGACATGTTGAAATTTTGTCCAGATATTTCAGTCAGTATCTGGCAACCCTAGGTCCACTACCTATTTAGGTGGTCGTGGTTTAGTGGTGACTTGCAATTAAAATTGCCATAAAACCGTAAGGTCTTTTGATGTCTAGATAGATATGTTGTTAACATTAGTGAATGTATCTGCTCATTTGCCTTTGAATATTAAAAGAAAACCAAAAGATACACGCAACATATGTTATTTTTAGTAATTAAGGAGATTGGACTCATTCACAAATGACAATTATTTTAAATAACATCAAAAACAATCTCCGAAGAAGCGAAGTATAATCAGGGCATTCACAACTAGCCGATGACACTAACGGCCGTACACAGAGACGTTACTTAACATTTAATCTATCATTAATACCCAATTTTATATAGAACATGTCTACTTAATTACTGATTTACAGATAATTAAGGTCTCTGAGCGCGGATGTAAGTTCCACAGCGTGATAGTTGGCAAGCATAGGCTAGGCGATGGCGCTAGTTTTTATTTTTCCATTGTATTAGGCAGTTGAACTGTGTTCTTTGGCTTAGTGACATCGAACGTACCTTGTCAGTAATAAACAAACTCTCCAGCCTAAGCAGTAAGGCCAACGCTGATGCATTTCGTATATCCGAGCAAAGTAATGCAACCAATTCAACATGTTCTTTGGGATAACTTTCATCATGTCTAGTTCTGATATAAACTGCTTTCGTAACGAGCGGCGTAAGAGCCAAGCGTTGATTCGTTTTGCACTAACACTGTGAACTTAGTAACAAAGTTAAATTTGGCGACTCAGACTTAGACTGGAAACTCCTTCTTAATATGTTTGATGTCTAAAGGCTGCGCGCTTACAATCGAGAGATACGTCGTCCGAATTGATGCAAAAAATAATACAACCGAGATCAAAATAATGTTTAGCAAAATACACATTTCATTCATTCATTCATTCATTACCTAATTGCAACTGTTTTCAGACGTTTACCCACCCGCTGACCATGATAATAAGGAACGGCACTGCGGTGGTGCAGGCGTTCATCGTCGTCTCCAGCTTCCTGTTCGGCTACAACCTCCTGCTTCATACGGAAAAGACTTCTGTGGGTTTGACGCAACTACCTCTGTGTATCATGAACCGGTTTTTGAGGTAAAATTTCACATTTGTAATATGTATTGGACAAAGAAATATCAAACAAAACAAACCAAAAATTACGACTTTGTGACATTTATTAAATCGTAGTATTTATTTATTTTCACGTTCGTCGATACCCTACCTATTTAGCCTGCAGGGGGACTTGGCGAGAAGATAATAAATGTGAGATATTATTATTATGTGTTATGTATATGTAAGTATGTAAAATGTATGTAATGTCTAAACTATAAAACATATGACATGGAAAAATAGGCGACATTACATTATATCAGTATGCACATACTACAAAACAATAAAATAATTAATAAAATCGGGATACACATTGATAAACTATAGCCCAATTTAAATTTTAACGTCTACCTCTTTCTAAGGGGAACCCCTTTAGTAAGCAGGATAAAAAGTGGCCTATAACCTTCCTCGAAATATTAACCTATTTGCCAAACTTCGTTATCATCGGTTCAATAGCTTTAACGTGATTTACGGTTGGGATACAGACAGACAAGAGGCACAAAAATATCTATATATTATATAAAACAAAGACGGGTTTGTCACAAAACTTATAATTCGAGATCTGCTGGACCCATTTTCATGGTTTTTGATTCGTTTTATTTGTCTTTGCCCCGAATAGCCGAATACACCTAAAAACAATAAAAACATAGGTACATACATAATAATTATGAAACATGAATCATCTATATATATAAAAAAAGTAGTGATGGCTAAACCGATTAGACTGAAAATTTATGGATAGGTACAAAGGGTACATTTTATCCCGTACAACAGCGAGGAAAATAGGACATTTAAATTTTTCCCATACAAATTAAACGGGCGGAACGAAGTTCGCCGGAACAACTAGTTTTAATTAAAGATAACTATTTTAGGTTTGCATTACAGTAAATCATTGAAAAAAAATCAAAGCGTTGCGAAGATTTCTAAATAAAGGTACCTTTCGGTCATCTGTGTTAAAGAAGTCACTAGTAATCAAACACAAATTCATATTTGTGATCGAATATTGCAAGATATATCGTTGAAATATATTTTTTTGAAATATTTAAGGTTGGCGCCAGTGCACATGTTGGTGGTGGGTTTCGCAGCGACGTGGTGGGAGCGGATGGGCTCTGGGCCGCAGTGGGAGGCGACCGTGGGCGCCGAGGCCGCGCTGTGCCGCCGCAAGCTGCCGCTGCACGCCGCCTTCCTCCACAACCTTCTGGAGCCCGAGCGGCACTGCTTACTGCAGATGTGGTAACTATAAGTATTCTGTTCTAAATGCGACCACAGTGAGATACTCCTCCATACTGTTTTACTCTTTACACCTGTCACAGAACTTTGACTATAACTAAACTAAGTGACAATTTAACTGTAGACGAAATCAGGACGAAGTTTTTTGCACAGCAAGTAAGCCTGCAGGTATGCCGTTTGGTAAGAGATTACCGCAGGCTATAGACACTATAGATGTTGTAGGTGCGACGCTGTCCTGTGGTCGGAGTGTTAATCCAATCGTATATTGCACGATAAAGTAAGAAATATTTACATTAATTTGTAAAACTTATTTTAACATTTTCCTAATTTATTCAGTTTTCAATTTTTTTATAAATTATTTTTTACCGTGTCAGTAATAAATATAATAAACAACGAGACCTAGAAATATAGACGTTGAAGTACATCACTTACATTTTTGGCTCTGTGCGGAATCGAACCTAAACCTCACTTTTAAGTCCATACAAGGGAATGTATATATAATATATTGTTGTTCAGGTTCCTGGCAGTAGATTTCCAGCTATTCGTGGTTGCAGCAGTGCTGATGCTATCGCTAATGCAGTTTAGGTGGCGCCCACTGCCGGTGCTCGCGGCGCTTTTTCTCCTTTCGAACTTCGTCAACGGACTGTTATCCTACTACTACGACTGGAAGCCGCTTCTGTTTGTATTAACTACTGAGTAAGTTGATTTTTAGGTCAATTTGTAGTTAATATTCATATATTAAGTATAATATAAGACGAAAAAACGAGCTGAAGTGATAAAGTTCTTGTAAATCATAAGGGGGGGCGCTTTATTTTACTTTTATAAACCTAATTAGGTGTTACTAAATTGCGTATTTTTTATGTCAGCCAAACCGAATTCGCTTTCACACACACTGACACCAGATACTTCATAAGTTGCAAAAACCATATCATGAAAAATGTTTTTGAAACTCGTATTTTTATTTGACTGATTATAGTGCTACAACTTAAAATTTAAGCTGTAAGTATTTTCCATTGTTTGTCTAACGGAATAAGACAGATAGGAAACAGTCAAATAAAGTACCTACTAGTGATGTAACGAATATTCGCATTCATATTCGCAAATTTCTGCAAATATTTTGCGAATATTAAAATCAGAAAAACACCAAGTTGAAGATAATAGTAGGTTGATAAAACCAAATCCATTTATTTTTTATGTTTCTAATACAAGAAAAAGTAAATTAACCTCGTAATAAATCACATTATCAGTATTTACTTTATCATTTGCCTTGGTATTATTTACTCACTCATTTTATTTTACTTTCGGTAATGAAGCGGATAACGGAAAAATCTGCGCCGATGCGCCCCGGCCCAGTGGGCGTTGCTCCATACAAAATGTATGCAAGCGATCTAGGCGGTTATTGCGCTGCGATGCGCCCCGTCCCGGCCCGGCTAACTGAGCGCTATCCTTAACACTTCGGTCGCATGAGTTCGTTCATATCAACTCAGCAAACTACAAATGGAACGCATCTCGTTGAAACTGTTATCAAGCCATAGACAATTGGCGCCAAATTTGGGAACAAATATTCGCATTCGTATTCGCACTCGCGAATGTTTAAAAATGACGTTCGTTACATCACTAGTACCTATCTGTCACATGAATCCCGACGGCAGAATGCAACAAGTTTGCATCAAACTTTCTAGTTGAGCCTAGTTGCTCGACGCAATGCGATTTTAACTTTATTACCTAACTGCTCTTGTGTACCTTCCTAGTAGCAGGACAGCATGGCGTAAACTTTTAGGTATATATCATGTAATACCAAAGATTAGTGTAATACTGAGATCATAGGGCTAGAAAACGGGCGTAATCATGAATATGAAATCTACATTAAGTGTGTCGCATGGTGCGAAATTTTCAGAAAAATATTCTGCTCGTTGTGTGACGTAAGACTTACTTTACTGAGATGTAAGGCAAACGAACATGTGGGAAGATGTTACGATATCAACATGAAACTGGCAAATTAACCTACCGGTTCCCGGTTGTCCTACTTTATTCTTCAAACTCAAATCTCAGTTTGGATAAATAATTTAGCTTGTCCTTTTTATAAAGCATTGAAACTAAGGTGATTACTAATTATATATATTTTTTTAAAGCAATATCCGTGAAATATTTCGAAACGAACGGTCTTTCTATCAATTCTATACCACGCCGTGGGGCAACCTTCCCTCAGCGCTGCTGGGGCTGCTATTGGCGCATCTGCACTACCAAATGCAAAAGAGTGGTTATAAAATTGCTAAATGCAAGGTAAGAAGTAAGAACTTTTATATCCTAGATCTATTACGTTAACTTCTATTATAATGGAATCATACCTACATAACTCGACTTTTTATTTTAGTTCTATCTATTGCTGAGTAGCAAAACATATTTAAACTGATACAAAATTATTAACAGAGTAGTTTATTACATACAAAATGGATGTCGTTATAAAAACTAGTGAATACTGCCATCTATTATCAAATATTATTACTAAATTATTTTAAGACTTGTGCACAAGACCGACATAATATACTAAATACTGCCAAAGCTATACCCATTCGAGTATTTTTGTAAATATACGAATCAAAACATTACGTAAGGGTTTTTAAGTTGAAATATAATAAGCAAATTATATTAAAAGTGTTCGTGTAAATACATCCCAATATTTTTTTCTAGAACATCTACAATATACCTATAAACGCGAGTTGCCTTTACACTTTTTACCATTATGAAACATGTGTAATGAAAAAAAACAAAAATATACCTTATATCATTCTGTTGCTGCTTCTGGGTGTTAGTTATATGTCGTTGTTTATACATTTTAGTACAACCTGGGACTGTATCTCGTGGCACTTTTTGTATAAAAACTTATTTTCCAGCCGTTTGTTTGGTTGTACCACGTGTCGGTACCTCTGCACTTCGCGGTTATCTTCTCCGGCCATTTTCTGGTGCAGTTCGAAACAAGGGCTTACACTAGCATCTTGTTGACCATCGAGAGACCTGTGTTTGCAATACTGTCGGGTGTCTGCTTATTGGGAATTGTCAATAATATCGACAGTAAGTGTACACAAATTATTATGAAGGTATCAGATAAATACAAAAATCTTAAAAAAATTAAGCGCAGAAAACTGCATAGGACGATTCCAACTATTTCATTGGGCACCAAGTCGTGATTAGATAATCATGTTTTAGAAAGATAGATCATGTTTCTGAGGTGGTCCAGCTTTCACTTATATTAACATTAGTGAAAATTCCGCTTAAAAAAGAAAAAACATCAAATTCGGTTGATGGAGTAATCGCGAAACAAACATACAAAAAAGAACATACAGTTGAATGTGAACCTTCTCTTTTTTGTAGTTAGTTAAAAACCTTAATTTATTAATTGAGGTATTGTATTGGACTATTCCACTAGTACAGACAATTAAAACATGGTTTTTTACTACAGTCCACCCAAATTGATACCACCGCTTTACATATTTCTGCGACATGGCGTCAGTGTTGGCCACTGTCGTCCAAAACAGAAAGGCTGGTTGGGCCGTACATGTAAAATCCCGCTCAAAACGTAGCTAAGTGGCAAAGTACAAGCTATGGCTTCTGTTGGTGACTCAACGGTTGTGTCATTACCATCACGAGAGCCTCCTGCTTGCTCCCTATTTTATGGCATAAAATGTTATATATGTCGCAAGGTCGTATGCGTGGCTTAGATACTGTGGTTATAAGTATAGTTGACGTAGCAACTAGCGCAATATAGTAAACACCACGTTCAGTAGCAGGTGCGATTGCAGGTGTTGTCTTATCATCTTGTTTATCGGCTGCTACGGCTATATAAGTCAAAGCGAGCATGCTTCGTGAGGCATTATTTGTGAACGCCTTGCAGTGTTCGGACCGCTGTCTAGTACGGAGGTCGCCACTGGTAATAGGTCTCTCCCTGTCATAGGATGGCAAAGAGATAATTCTAGATCGTAATTGTTAATTCAATTATGATCTAGGGCCCGGGTTGCGGGTCATTCGGGGGGTGCATTATGTGGTTGGCACTCACGCGGGAAGAGCGGGGTGGAGCTCTCCCTTCCCCAAGGCATACGCTACTTGTTAGTGCGAGAGTACCGAATGATAGCGTGTGGGCATCAGGATCGAGTGGATCACGTGTTACGGCTTTGTTCTGATATTTCTAAGTTCTTTAGTAGCCAAACGCCCACAACCGACCCGCCCGGTAGCACATGTATCGGCCAGTAGATAGGATGTGTTTTCGCTCCGACATATAAATAATGTTAATAATAAAAACAGGTGATAAATGTTTATAATAGTTATTGTAATTGTAACTGCAGAAAGAAATTATATTTGTACAAAATTTCAGATGTAGTGCGGCGGGCCATGGCGTGGCGCGGGTGGGTGTCGGGGGGACGCATGTCCCTGGCAATCCTCACGGTGCACTGGTGTGTCAACATGGCGCTGGTGGGCTCGCGCCGGACGCTCTCCGAGCTCTCCTTCTTCAGCATTGTACGTATAACTTAAAAACTCATACTTTTCTAGGTATCCTGAAGGCTGGAATCACACAGCACATTTTCGCTAAGCCTGGGGTCTCAGGTTATATTCATATTAGTGAATTATATTCATGACCGAGATTATAAAACAACCATTATTATGTACCTAAATAACAACGTGAGTTTATGTTATTACCACCTATCAATGTTTATAGGAGAATAACTTTAATCTTTTACTGTTAGTGATAAAATAAAAAAACGAATTCCTTCGTATAAACATAGATTATGAAATTTCATGTTTATAAATTTTATTTGTAGTCCTTGCTATGAATAAAAAACCTTTTAACAAAATAAATCACTTCATAGATTGAGTTTACACTCCACGGATTTCTTTGATCCAAACGTAGTGTTCCTGTTGTGTCCATAGGTGACACTACTTTAGTACATATGATTCTGTGGTTGTACATAAATAAAGACAAACGCAATAACAACAGCTGCCCAAAATTAATCAGGTTTTCTTATTCCAGGCCAACGTCGGTTTGGGGACCTGGTGGTGGACTTACTTGTTAGCTGTCCCAGTGACCATCCTCGTGGAGTACCCATTCGTGAGGACGGCGTCGGCTTTATTTTCCTGAACTATATAGAAAATAGCCAAGTGATTGATGGACTATAAAATGCAACTTTGCATGATTATGTTCCAAGAACTTGATTAACGCTGACTTTTCATTTTTTTATGTGAGAATTCAGTGAACAAGCACACGGCTCTCCTGATGGAAGAGATAACCGCGGCCTATAGACACCACAGATGTTACAGGCAACGCTGTCATTGGGCCGGGATGTTAAGCCTATGGTGCAAGTCTACCTGTGGTCTTGTTAGAGATGACCTATATTTTATCGAGTGCTCGTCTCTTACGAGCTGCGAGGTAGAAAGGCAGATGGTCTATTCTACCCTATGAACCCGGACCGATACGAGGAAAATTCAATGCGTTTTAGGCCTTATTCGACATAGACATATCATTGTCTTTCAAACATAGCTCAAATAACAATTTTATAACCAACCAAATCTGTACATTATCAAGTTGTAAAACAATTGTTCTTAAAAAAATGTTCTGAAATTCATAACATTTGAATTTTATGTTCTTGAGTGTTTCTTGTTATATTATATAAAACCGTAAAATTATTAATTTTTTTGCTAATTAATATTAATGTTTAAGCCATGTTTCCTCAATATCAGATACGGTAAGCAGTTGCGGTTGTTTTAGTGTACAGTTAAAGTCAAATTGTAAAAAATAAGGCATTGCTGTGGTGAAGGAGTAGTCTTACAATTCAATCGAATTTACTGTCTTTTGAAGAAAAAGTAGTTAGTTATTCGATTACTAATGTGAAGAAGACAAAATTTGAGTTCCGAAACTCCTCTTTTTCATAAGAGAAAAAGAAGAGTGCGTTAAAAGTGTGATACTAGGTGTATGATGTTAAATTAAATAATCATTGATTGGTCAATTTAAGGTCAGTTAACGAGCAGTTAACGACTTAAATATAAAATATTTAGAAGGTACAGATGTTGGAGCACCGATTTATCCTATTAATATTATAAATGCGAAAGTTTGTAAGTATGGATGTATGGATGTTTGTTACTCTTTCACGCTCGAATGGCTGAACGGATTTGTCTGAAATTTGGAAGACAGATAGATTGTGACCTGGATTAACATATAGGCTATTTTTAATCCCGATCGCACACCGGGTTTCTGTGAAAACGCGGGCGAAGCCGCAGGTAGCAGCTAGTTTATTATATCTGTCATTATGTTCCGATTTACACAATAGAGTAGCTGGTAAGCATATTTGCGCTTATCCTCAATTCCAATATTATTGTTTTATCAATGCTAGAAATTCTCGTAGACTGCCACAGAAATACATAAAAGCAAGAGACACAGAGGACTACAGAAAAATACCACAGTAGGTCGGAACGCAAGTAAGTCGGTAGCTATTACAGGATGTTATAAGTTTTACATGTATCTGTGTATGTGTATGTTTGTGTATGTCATAACTTTTCAATGGATGGACCGATTTTGATGCGGTAATCGAGGTGATTCTTGGCTACATTACATACCTTTAGGTTTTTTATACCTATTATTGGAAGACTTAAATCATTTGCTCGTGTCAAGGATGTTTATCAGCTATAGATACCAATACAAATCTATATATTATCTACATACAACAGGTATTCGCGTTCGTAGTTAATGTACCTTTTTATTCGTTAAAATGAGATAGATTCTTTCTTTCGTAACTTTTGACACTTGATATTCTCTGCATATTTCGTTAGGGGTTTGGTTTGAAGATATAAAAGTAAGTGAGAAAGAAAAGTGGTATAGAAATAAAATTGTTGTTGTAAAATGGTTATGTGTTTGACCGGTTACCTTATTCTACAAACTGAATCACAAGAAAATCAACGAGTGTCTCTAATCTTTTACCTATCTTTTTAGGACATTTAAGATACATTACTTAGCCATATAGGTATAAAAATTCGAGTTTCATCATTTAAGAAAATTGTTATTGACAATCACAATATACTTAATACACATTAATAACTATTTGAAGTTATTTCAGTCACTCAAATATCTTTATATAGAAATAGTGTATTAACAATGGTTTTCATAGAACATATTTGTGATAATAGTTAAGTGCCTAATTGTACACAAATAAAATTTTATTATGAAACTTGTAGTTTCTTTCACTACCTAGTTTATTTTGCATAACATTCTGTATGTCTTTGCAAAGTTAAGGAGAGACGTTTTACAAACCTATTGGTTTAAGCTATGCGAACACAATTCGTATTTATGAGCCTCATAGTTAATTGCTGTTTTTTGAAAGAAATTTAGATTAGCTTATTGAATTCTTGGAATATACTAGTTGCGTTGCTAGGGGTAGGCCAAGTGGGCCCTTGTCCACCGCCTCGTACATCGGAGCCTCTCGAGGCCTTTTAAAATGTTGTGCCAGGAGGCCTAAACCCCGTTTATTTTTAAACGTAATGGTGTTTCTTTAATATAATTAGCAAAATATAATATACTAGCCACAGACTCACGACCACAGTACGATAGTGCTCACGGCGGAGCTTGCAATTGTATTCCCAGATGTACTCTGTGCTCACAAGTGATTACTCTTATAGGATGTGTTGACCCGACCCGTATACCTCATACCTGAGCTCCGTAACACCGCACAACATATTATTCTTTCTTTCAAACAACAAAAAAAGCCTATGTGGACTAGTGGTCTGGCGTTGGACTTGACTTCTTGAGGTTCCGGGTTCGATCCCCGAGTCGGGCAGCGAAAAAATTAGAAATTGTGCAGTTTCAATTTTCTAATAAAAAAAACGTTGCCCGGGATTGAACATGTGCCCGGTCGTCGATAGGCTTGCCACCTATCACATTGTGGGACTTAGTGACTTCGGCTAGTCGTGGGTACCCTGGCTCTGCCTAATCTTCGGGGATAGGGGCATGAAGATACTTTACTATACTTTCAAACAAAAGAAAAGGAGCCGCCAGTGCACATTCGCCCAAAGATACGATATGCTACTGTACCTATACTATATAAAATATACTATGTCAACGCACCAGTAATGGACAAGTAACCAGTAAGTAATAAACTAAAACAACAAAAATCATTTAAAACAGCAACCAGTTTTTGTAATGTCAGCAACACTATGTCGAGCTACCAATGTTTGTAATAAGATTAAATACCTACCAAAGTTTTAATGGTTTCTTTTATTTTAAATCTACATTACCTGCTTTTAGGAAATTGTATGTGCAGTGGGAGGAAAGTCTCATGTGTAATTTTTTTTATTTCAAGTCACTTCCGCTAGGAGTACTATTGTTTTCAGACGGTCAAGTTGTCATTGTCATTGTACTGCTGTCATTATCTTCAAGTGACAAAGTGACAATTCTCATTTCTCAATTGACAAATGCTGTCGACAAATCCAAATCTACAAACAATGATTTGTTTTTGACGTTTTAATTCTTGCAATTTAACAGCTGGAGTAGTGATATGGTAATTTTAATAAATTAGTAACGTGTGAGTAATGGGTAACCATAACAGTCATGATAAGGGAAGCGATGTTGGTAGCGGGACCAGCACTCCCAGAGGGTCTACACGAGGGACAAGATCTGGGTCCAGTGGAGAGCTGCAAGGGCAGCCGCAGGATAAACCTGAGCCTCAGCCAACCTCATTAGTTCCTATTGAAAAACTTGGCAAGGTAGGCACGTTACATACAACTGATAGTGTTTTTAAGGCACATTGGTCGAAAGTTGTGGAATTTTTAAATGTTTGCTGTATTAGATCATAATTCGCGACCTCTATTTTTGGATATACCGTGACTGATAAGATGTGTAAATAAACCAGCCTTTGACAAATCATTGTCAACAGACAGCTTCAACCAAATATCTACAGATTAGGCACTATTGCAATTCACTACACTATTCCAAAATATATTTTTTTGAAATTGCGATGGTGCACATCGCCTATAATTTAATACCTGTATTATAAATTTAAATGCTAGGATGTCTTCTGCTCTACCAACTTAGATTTTAGATTAAACTTAGATTAAATCCTTCATTCAAGTAGTGGAGAAGGAAATCAATTGTCCTTTTTACATGCTAAAACAAACAGATGAGAATACCCAACAATGTAGTTGTTATGGTTACATGCATAGTAAAATACAATTCTTTTTCCTGAAATTTAGTCAATTCACCTATCACCACTGATTCAATTTTATGTTACCTATGTAAATATATCATACCTAATGCCTAAAAAAGTAAAGTACTAAATACCATTATTAAAATAAATGCTTACAAAGTTGTTTATTTAAAAAAAATGGACCAATAATAGAATTTTTTTTTAAGTAGATTTTATTCTTACCTTTCTGTTATTTCGGTATCATGCATAATTCCATTTTATATTTGGTTATATAATTCTTTTGTAAAAATACTTCACAGTTTTACATTCTTTTGAAATTATCTGACTTATTTTTATACACTTATGGAAAATAACTTGTGAAGTGTTATAGAATTGACATGTCTAAGTAAGTGTGTCTGTCTGTGGTATCATAACTTTTGAACGGGTGGAATGATTTCTGTGTAGGTTTTTTTTCTTAGAAAGCTGCCATGATTGAGATGATGAGTGTGGCATCATAACTTATGAACCGGTTTTTCTGTTTAAAAGCTGAAATGACTGAGGTGTTTCTTAGCTACATTGTGTAAAGGTTTTGAATTTTTTTTTATTTTGGTATTATGTTATTATTCTGCAATTCATTTGTGATAGTGTGTTTGATTGTATTTGTAACCCTAAATTATATCTACAATTTTTAGGTATTTTATCTTATAACATTGTTGTTAACTGGGTGTTAAATTTTAACACTGATAAAACCGCTAATAATTTTCTGTGTTAAATTTAGTAATAGTTTCAATTATTTATCACTGAGTTAATTACTAATATTGATTTAAATCTATACTAAATAAATAATAAATAAGTAATACATAACTAACTGGAATTAAAACAAACACTCACTAAGTAAACATCTACAAACATTAATACTAAAAATAAAGACACATATCAAAGACATAGATTGACATTCCACAATCAAATTGCTAAGGTATTATCTGATGGGAGTTTCAAGAGTCTTCAAAAATGGCATGTTTCTATGAGAAGGGCAATTAATGTAGAGGAAACGAGAAAGATCTGAAAGGATTGTGAGATTTGACACTTGATAATCTCTGCCTACCCTAAAAGGGCCTTAGTGTAAAGTTGTGTGTGTATGTACATATATCAAACATTTATGACAAACAGGAAAATGCAATGGAAACATTCAAGAGGTTTTCTCTTTTCAAAAGTAAATAAGTTATTGTAGATAAGGTATCAACAATCACGAATTTTCAATCAATGGCCGATTAATTTAAATCTATTGTTTTTGATAAATGCTAGTTAGAAAATAAATATCCCTGGACAAGTTACACAAATCAAACCTAACCCCAAAGTAAGCAAATTATATGCTTGTGTTATGGGTGCTAGTCAATGATTCTAATACATAGAAATACTTAAATGGATACCAGAATAAATTTAATAAACACCCAGACCAGGAAATGCTGACATTTAAATGTTCATCACACAAATGCCTACCCCCGTCGGAAATCGAACACGAGGCCTCCCGCTTGATTGGTATCGTTAGGAGTGTATGCTAGCCACTCGACCAATGAGGCGTTCAAAAAGGTTGTTGTCTGCAACATTAACATGGGACTTCATTTTTTTTTATAGGTTCACTAATACTTAAAATATATGCCATAGCTGGCTGTCAGTTCTTACCATGTCTTTATCAAAATACAATAAAAGTGATAGATAATAATAAGCTAAAGGGAAACTAAATCTTAACATATTTAATTAAATCAGATGGAAAAATTGTAATTAGTCTTTAGTCTGCACTTTGATTCCTTAAATCAGTTCCTTAAATAATATCTAAATGTCTGTATAAAAATGCATTTTATTTTTTTTCAGTAAGGTCATTTATAACATTGACAGATTGCATTATTGAAACAATTAGTTTCTAGTACATCACCTTAAGGCCTTTCCTTTCTATTAATAAATGTACACTAATAGGGGTTCTTCATGGATTAAAACATTGGTTGTAAACATTGGTTTGCATTCGTGTGGAACGTAAATTTAATCCAAATTTTGATTTGTTTCAAACAAAGTTTTCACCAAGGTCACCTTTGTGGAAGGAGTGATTACAGCTGTCTGGATGATGCTTTGAATTCTTCAACTTTTAAGTTAATTTCATAGTCTGCATTATAGTGCAATAACTAATAATAAAGACCACAATGTTGACTTAAACCTTAGAGTACTTGACTTTCTTTTTATTACTTAGAAGGTTATAGTTTATTCTATTACTATTTTTTTTAGTAATAAATATTATTCACTCTGCATTCTAAGTACAACCTTATAGCTAGTATGGTGAAGTGACTGTGGTGGGTTTATCCAATTGTTCTATAATTATTGTTTTTCATAAAATCAAATTGGCTACTGTGTTGTTTTGTCAGTGTCTCATATATTCATCATATACAGAGAGATCTGGCTACCAGTGTCGGAGACTTTGGGAGGGTAAAATATGGCATATTTTATCGACAAATCACCTGTCCATTTTTTTTCCTTCCTTTCATAATGAAATGGTAGCCATTTTGTTTTTTTTTACCTCTGAGTTCGGGTCTCTGTATTGATTTAGCTATTACTATCCATGTAGACGTCCTAGAAAGACGAAAGATATCTCATTTGACAGCTAATATTGTAGACAATCAACATATGCTAAAATGTATTCAAATAATTTTTATAAAAGAACAAAATAAAATTTATAAAACAAAAAAGACCGAAAATAAAATGCTTTTTTTTACATTATTGACTTTTTTGTAAAATCTTAACTGTCAAGCTACTTTTTATTTTATTTTAATCAATAGTAGAGTATATCAGCATATCAATAAATATTACATCTATCTACTATATCTATACTACTATATATATTAGCTGTCAAATGAGATATCTTTCGTCTTTCTAGGATGTCTACATGGATAGTAATAGTTAAATCAATACAAGGGCCCGAACTCAGAGGTAAAAAAAACAAAATGGCTACCATTTCATTATGGAAGGGAGGAAAAAAAATTGGGATAGTGATTTGTCAATAAAATATGCCATATTTTACCCTCCCAAAGTCTCCGACACTGGTAGTCAGACACATTGTATAGATTAGACATATTTTCTTTGAGGTGCCATCCATTATGTGAGGTATATTATGTCTGCCTTAATAAGACATAATGTTTTTTTAGCATTTTAACCCCATACCTCTTCCATTAGTAAGATGCAGTTTTACATTAATCCAGCGCTTAAGATGTGTTTGCAATTTAGAAATGTCTTAAATGGAAAAAAAATGATATTTGAATGAAGGGGTTTATTGGCCCCCTATTATAATTCTTTGTGATTTTTGCCTAACCAGAGGTGGTTTTCAAAATTAGCATTACGATTTTTAAGGTGAGACGCATTTTTAAGATTTCATAAGTAACCTTGTTAAATTATTTTTTACACTCTCTCTAAACACCTTTCATAATTTAAGAACAATAGCTAAACTGTAAATTGTAATACACATTGGCAATTAACATATCTGTTATGTGGTAAATTCAACCACTAAGAGGTTTATTTTGAAAAAAAGACTTCACCTGTCTAGCAGTTAATGCTATATATAAATTAGTAGGTAATGCTATAAATAAGGATTAACTATGATCTCTTTTTTTATCTCTTTTACCAAAATTTCTTAAACCAGCAGGATAGTGAATAAAACTTAAAAAAACAAGTGTTCAAGCTATGATCTACAGCAATTATTGTATAAAATTTATTGATAAAAAACTTAGATCCTATTCACCCCTTTTGTTGAAACAATTCCAGTGAGATAGCGAAAAAACTTTGAAAAGCAAGTAAAGCTATGGCCAACAAATGTAATAGAATAAAAATAATTCCTAATAATTATTGTTATATTCTATAGCAACACGCAGAATTCAAAATGAAACTAATTTGATTGATAAACAATAAATACATTATTAACATCCAGACAGGAAAACAACAAATTTAAAGGCATGACACATCTTAGCAATGAATATTTACAGGCTACCTTGTGGTGTATTAGCCAATGTCAGATGCCCATACTGGGTCTAAACAACCTGCTCAAGCCCCAAGTAATGACATTTGTTCTAGTTGTGTAAAACCTTGTATTTTAATTGACTATTATAAGCATTTTTTTTATCCTAAGCAGCTATTCGTGCATTTAAAAACTGGTCAAGCGCGAGTAGGTCTTGCAGACTCACAAAACTACAAAAGCCGACTCCAACTATTTGTTTCGGCACCACGTCGTGATTAAATTATTATTTTTTCGAAAAATATCAAATGATTCCTGAGATCGTCAACGTAGATGTAAAATTATGCATTATTAAATATAACTAAAAATTACTAGTTGGATAATGATAAAATTAATATGGAACCACCTCGGAATCGTGGCCTATCTTTCTAAAAAATAACCATTAATCGATTTGTTATTGGCCGAGTAGGTGTGTAACATACAAAAAAATAAAGTCGAATTGCGAACCCCCTCCCTTTTTAGGGTCGGCTAAAAATAAAAATTTATTGACAAACTTGTGGATAAAGTTCCTGAGGATAAAAAAAATATATAGGCTACCTATAGATACTACATGATGGATAATGCGGAAAAGCTGGGTTGCTAAGCCTTAATTAAATTACAATAAATTAAACCGTATTGTAAATTTACGATTTTCAGATATTTTTACGGAAGACATATTTACATATTGGTATAATTAAATAATGTTTTTTTACGAATTTCTTCATTTAACGGTCATAATACAACGGGAATTCGCTTAATTCCTCATCAATCAGCATAAACAGTCGTATTTTTAGATTACACTCACATAACTAAATGCATTAAGTACTACTGATTACTAAATGCATTAAAGTAGGTACTTAGTTCAAAACATGCCACATACACCAGGGCCTAAAATATAATATGAAATCAATTATCTAGACCATACACCATATAATTGCTCCTTCAGAAACGATACACTTACGCCAAAGAATAATCCAAGCAATAAATTTTTTTTAAAACGCTGTGTCCGGAATTGAGTTCAGTTCTTGCCGCGCATCTCTTTTTGTCTTATTTAGATTGAAAACGGGGGCTCGAAGTGGTAATTTGAGTTTAGGAAAAGAAAGAAGTCGGCTGTGGTGGCTGGTGAATATGGTGGTTGCTCGTTCGTAAATGTTGAGCGTTTGGTCAAAAATGTACTCATGAAGATAACCTTGTGCGAAGGCGCATTATCGTGTTGCAAAATACAAAAATTTTCTTTCCACAAATCTGGCCTTTTTCGTCGAATTTGCTTCCTTAAACGCCGCTCAAATAATATTCCTTATTTAATTGGCCTTCCGACAAGAATTCCTAATGGACAACACCGCAATGGTCAAAGAAAACACTCAACATAACTTTGATTTTTGGACGAGTTTGGAGTGAGTTTTTCGGTTTCGATCCAGATAGGAGGCGCCGCTCTGAAGCTTCTTGACTAGTTTGCATGTCAAGGTCGTAAACTCAAGTCTCGTCACCAGTGACAATGCGTTTCATGAATGTTGGGTCGGAATTAACTCGTTCTAGCATGTCCTCAGTGACTCTTATGCGATTGAGTTTTTGGAGTAATTTCAGGTCTTCTGGGACTAGCCAAGCGGCAACATGTTGCCATGTATGATGCATGTCTAAATGATACGGATCGACTCGTTAGATACAGAAAGTTCGACGGCTATCTCTCTCAAAGTTGAATTCAGTTTCCTTCACTTTTGTCCCATTCAATCTATTCCCGATACTATTTTTCTTGAATGTGCCTTATAAGTACGTTCAGTAAATTGTAGGGTTACAATTTGTTTATAATATTTATATTAAAAGTTATGTCAATTAAAAAGATAGTTAAGGAAGCCAATAACATTTATCGGAACATAGAGTACCTACCCCAGAATTCGCAGGCCAGGACACAGAAAGACAGTCAAAACAGTCGCCTAGACCTATTTTTTAATTTTTTTTAACGTACAAAATTCATTCGTCTCTCCAATGCGAAGTGAAAGACAAACAACTAAAATACTA
>NJDC01058223.1:0-15463 GCA_002245475.1 Calephelis virginiensis
TTTTTAGAGTTAATTAATGTAAATTACTTTGTTTCCCGATCAAATCTAGAAAACAAAAAAAAATTGTGAGATAATAACGCTTATAATAAGTCTCATTAATAAATAATACTGTTGAATGTAATTCATATACGTTTCCTTTTCAAATTTACCGAATATGTTTTGATTGTCTTCCAACTTTTCGTTTAATTTCTTTATTATAAATATGTTCGATTTATTTTTAATTGTGTTATAATTTAGATCCTAGTAGATTTTAATTAAAATTTAAATAGTGTTTCTACATTTTTTTTATTTCAACTAAAATAAAATATTACCAATTAGTTAGGTATATATTTGACTGTCAATTAACATACAACACAGAAAACTGCAAAAATACGTCAGAGGTTTTGGCAGGCCGTGGGTGAATTATTTTCTTCATTGTTGACCTTTTCCTAAATCTAAGGTGTAATTATTTCAATATTAGAGAGTTTTGGCTATATTATTTATTATTAGTTAAATAATTCGCTAGTTCCAACGATGGACTCAGAGGATGACACAAAAGATGATGTGGATTCTGGTAACGAATCTAGCGGAGATGATGTTGACTTTGCTATGGATGAGACCCATAGCACAAGAGAAAGACAAACGGAGCTTGAGGAATATCCATATGAGGTGTTATCTACTGAAGAAATCGTCCAACACATGGTTGATTGCATCAAGGAAGTGAACACAGTTGTCGAGGTCAGTAAGTTAGTAGTAAACAATGGCCTGATTCTATGCACCTAGATAATCGAAGACGACTATGCTATTTATGTTACTCACAAATTGGTTTTGAACTACATTTCTGTTATTTTCATGTTTTGTGTGGAGGGAAAATTATTAATGAATAAAATTCAGTTTTGTGTAGGATTGGAGGAGTAAATGAGTCATCATAACTATGAATTACTTTTTAAATCCATTGTTGAGATGAAAAAATAGACTGTCATTTTATTCTATTCTGTTACAATTTAATTCAATAATAACAATTATTTTTTTTACTCAAATTGTTAGTGTGTAGTATTTTTGAATTCTTAGTAGGTTATTGTTTTCGAAATTCAATTATGAGGGAAATACTGATGCTAAAGAAAGTCATAAAGGTCTTTTCATATCAATATTTTTAGGCTTATAATTTTTTTGTTATTTGTTCGGTTTATGAAGTAAAATCTTCAGTTGAAATTATATCATTTGTTTACTAATCATATAATGTATTTGGTTTCAAAAGATTTTTTCTCCTATTGTAACTTACTTTCAAAGTGCTTTGTTTGTTAAATATGTAATTTCGTTATTATATTAATATACTTAAATTAATTGTTTTAGTTATGGTTATTTCCCTTACAGAGATAAAGTAAATAGTATCAAATATTCTAAAACTTTGTTTTATATGAATTATTGTTTATGCATTTTAATTACTATTATATGATTGATTATTAATAAATTAAACATCCTGATTCCATTTACAAAAAGGCATTTTAAGCTGTTTAAAATTTGATAACATGGGATGTAAAAATGTCTGTTATCTTCATCATAAGTCCTTTATGAATTAGTTCCATATTTCACTAATACAAATCTTTTTACATCCAAGATTTGCTGGCTTCGGAGACTTGACACCAACTTCTGGTAAAACCTGAGCACATTGATTGTGAAGTATCAACTGTCTTCTCTTGTTGTTTTATATCAACACTTTCTTTCAATACCATTGTCACTGATCTTGCTGTTATAAATGCAGGTACCAAGAGTAACACCACAGATTTTCCATAGGGCTTTTTCATTTCAACTGCATTTGTTCTACTTTCATGATTTTCTGACATATCTTACTCTTGTTTCCATAAGATTTTGTCGAGTTAAGTAAGGTATTGGAAAAATTGAAATTAAGAAACTTTACTAAATATAATCATTGCTTTCAATTTATAAATAAGTTGTTTGTCAATTTTAGTTTATAAGGCAAACAAGCAGATTGGCTTTCTGATGGTCAATTCTGATACTACATTCCTTCTGACAAATTTCAAGTAATTCAATGGTATACAGAAAATAAAAATAATCAAACAACAATTGTTGCAAATTGTTCAACACCCAATGGAAATAAGAGGTGTTATGACGATTATGTGTCTGTGTTTCAATGGCACCATTACTTTAGACCCTTTTTGAACTTTAATTTTTAGGATTATGTATTTTAACACTAGCTACCCCAGTATGATTCATAAAATTAGCCCATAGGTAACAATTGTATGTTGTCAACTGCTTAGCGGCCAATATTAATAACCTATCTAAGAAAAGAGATTGTGCTATTTTTGATTTATATTTGCCAGGTAACAACAGTTATTTTTCAATAATTAACAAAAATATCTTAGTAACAAATTCTAGAAAGCCTATATAAGTCTAGGTTATTAATATCAGCCGTAAGTAGGTATTTTGTTATCCATTCATACGCCCATGTATGATCAAGCATTGCAGAAAATTTGTGTCCAATGTCAGACAACATCATCATCCTAAATGCCTATACTATGATTTGTAACAATGCTATCTAGAAATTTGTAGTTGAAACAGTTGTATTAATTTTATAAAAGTGTTAGAGAAACACTTTATTAGACATTTTTTAAAAGTTAGTGCTATTAGGTGCATAGTGTTAAAGGGTTTGATGTTAGTGGTGTGGTTAGTTATGTGGAAATGTTGGCAAATATTAGATTGACTAACCAATGTACAATACAAATATGTATAGTTGCAAGTACTTTGGAAGACCTAGGTTGACATTCCATGATCGAATCAAAATTTGTGCAAGGGTTGTGTCAAGAATTTTGGAAACAAATATGAGTGTATGGTGGTAATTCTCATACTATCTTAGTATAGTATAGTAGTAGTATTGGAGATAAAGATTATGTTTACCTCTGAAAATAATATATGTAAAATCTAACATTTATTGTTTGTGACTCGACTTGTGTGATTGATAAGTTTAAATAAAAATAGTGATAAAAAAATTCTGACCCTAATAGATAGCTAAAACCTGGTTAAGTATGAATCAGTAAGCTATATCTATGCTATTTATCCATGTTAGAGTTCACATTATGGGTATCAATATTTCATTTCAGTTATAACAAATTTCTGTTTAACCATAGCGCACAGTATTCAGAAATTTTTAAGTATGATAAAAAAATAAATAATAGACAACAGTTAAGTTAGTAAATGGCTTTTTAGACAAGAATCAATTAGTAAGTAACTAAAAATGTTCTAATATTCAATAATTTGTGTGTCTTTGGGTAGCACACATGTTAACATACTTCCTATTATGGCTTAAACATGTAAATAAAGGTAGTAATAGTTAAAAATAGTAATTTTTTATAACTAAATTTTTATACTCATCTGTGGAAGTTGTTCCCTAATAATAACATTTTTTTAGGAATAATGTTGCTTTCCATTAATGTCGTGTTTTCCTATGAGGGCAGGTTCCATAGCTGTCTAGCAGCATTTAGCTATAATATAACTGAACATTTAACCTCTGGTATGCCGTGACTTTAACAATGCAGTATAACTGGATTGCGCTGATCCGCGTTCCGGCATGCAAAGGATTAAGTTATTTCCAAATCTGGATGATCTAAAACACTGCTATTTTTATACATTGTTTAACAGTATTTAATAATAAATAAATAATAATTATATTTCAGATACCATCCACAACCATCCGTATACTTTTAAATCATTTTAAATGGGATAAAGAAAAGTTAATGGAAAGGTTTTATGATGGAGATCAGGATCAATTGTTTGCTGAAGCTAGAGTAATAAATCCTTTTAGAAAACCTGTCATTCAAAGGCCAAAGGTAGGAATTTGTGTTTAATTATTTAATATATATATTTGTATTTTTTTGTTACATTTACTATTAAAATCACTTTAATTCTAAAGGCACTTAAGCTTGGCATATAAATAAAGTATGCTGTGTGTCAATGTTTAATCTGAAGCACTTCCCTTGTATCACCTCAAATTGTACTAAATTAAGCTATAAGGATCATAGAGGAGGGAGGACATTTTTAGTATTATTTTAATGAAAGTATTGTTTTACGAATGTGACTGTCCCCCTTTTGGTGGATTGATCTGATTTGGATGTCTGCTGTCCCCAAGAAGAACGAAAATGCTTGTACAAACAAACCTTTATATACCTACTTAATTAGGTACTTGTCCTCATTAGATATTAATTAACATCTTTAAGACAACTTACTTTATATTTTTATTTATATACAAAATTCCATAGCCTTCCCGTTTTGCCATGAAAAAAATGGCCATGTTATGTATCCTATTCTATTAATATTATAAATGCCAAATTTGTATGTTAGTTTGTTACTCTTTCACGCTCTAGTGTCTGAACGAATTTGTCTGAAATTTGGAACACAGATGTGACCTGGATTCACATATAGACTACTTTTGAATTCAATCGCACAGTGGATTCCTGTGAAACCGCAGATGAAGCCGCGGGAACAGCTAGTTACCCATAACAATAATAGTATTACTATATTTACACAAATGTGAAATAATTACTGAATGAAATTAATGCAAACAAACTTTATTGGGTATTTTATTTATTCAAAAAGATATATTGTAATACAATACCCATTGTATAAAATAAAAACCATATACACATTTAAAAGTCACTGCTAGTACAGCCCGTATTTTCCCTGCATTTTAAATCTGTAATATAGAAAAAAATATTTCAATTTTATGCTGTAAGGGCCCTTTTGATCTGTAATGTACAATATGTTTAAGATATTTAATTAGATATGGATCAATTGCTTAAAATGGGTTGGTAAATAAGTCCTAGGGATAAAGAGTGGTTATTGTGGGTTATCCCTAAGAGATTCACATATCTATCTATCGCTATCTAGCTAGCTATCGCGGACTTTTTTGGTGAGCTTTTTAAGGTATACAATACTGTAGTACATTATTTTCACTTATCTCATAGGGTTCGACCAGTGTTTGCAATTTAAGCACAAAAAAAATCTGCTTATTTACGACATCACATAAAAAATCTCAAAAATTATAATTATTAGCAAGTGTTATACATAAAAACCTTCCCCTTTAATCACTTTATCTACTAAAAGAATCCTCTTCGGAATTAGTTGCGTAGTTTTAAAAATTTAAGCAAACATGGGGACAGTCAGGAAAAAGCGAATTTATTTTGTACTATGTAAAGATATATTGTTTCAGTTGATCAGACGGATATCAGCATCAGGGACGGAGGAATGTGAAATATGTTTTTCAATTTTCCCCACCTCGGTAAGTTACAAAATTTTTGTAACTCCATTATCTATGTGATTGGCAATAAGGTTCAGGTGTGCTGTTTTTACTTACGCCATGACCATTTCTCTGACGTAGAGGATCGAAATTCCTCATTAAATCTAAATTGTTTATATTGTTCAAATGACTTTGATACTTGGTCGAGTTACAAGTTTAAGTTATTGTGACTTCGTGATTTCAAGCTAATAAGGAACATTTATCGACAATGGTATTGATGATTTCGTGGTGGTAATTCCAATATATAATCCCTTATTATATGAGTTAAGGAAATCCACACTTCTAAAAATATTTATGTGGTTGTCTCTTTGCTTGTTCGGCCAGAGCCCTTACCATGGGTTTAAGGCTTGTCAAGTTTACTATAGTCGCTACAGTCTCTGTAGATTATTTGAATGAAAACTTTGAATAGTGCCTCTATTGGTAACTAAGAGAAACACATTTTTAAACCAAAAATGTCATAGATTCGACTTGTAACTAACCGAATATAATCTAGTCTAGACCAACTCATGGTAGAGGCTCTGGATACTTTACCGCCGAAATCATAACAAAATTGAATAGGCTTATGTGATGTATGGCAAAAGCCAGGAAACATAATTTTAGACAAATATACTTCTGTTTTTAACGTGTTTTAATTACTGTTATTCAAAGTCAGGCACTTTGTATGAACATTATTATACTAAATCCTATTAATATTATAAATGCGAAAGTTTGTAAGTATGTATGTATGTTTGTTACTCTTTCACGCTCGAATGGCTGAACGGATTTGTCTGAAATTTGGAAGACAGATAGATTGTGACCTGGATAGGCTATTTTTAATCCCGATCGCACACCGGGTTTCTGTGAAAACGCGGGCGAAGCCGCAGGTAGCAGCTAGTATAATCTAATAATGTTAGGTACGTTTTTTTTGTGGTACTTAAAAGTATTTGTTATCAAATTTGTTTCTGCGAGTCACAAATTCGTGAAAAAATAATTAAAAAACGCAAATTTTACAGTAGATTTTTGCTATTTTAAAGATGCGTCACAAATGCTTTTTGTATGAAATGAACTATTTCTTTCTTTATTCTAAAAACTGATAGCTAACAAATTACGGGTGAATCAGAAATTTTGTAAACAAAATTCTTCTGGAATCAAAATACTTTGATAAAATGTACTGAACGTTGCAATAAATTAATTTACCATTAAATTTTTTCTTTGTATTTCCATATTATTTGTTTATTGTTTCGTTTTTTTTATATTTTTCCTTATATGTTTGTAGTAGATGTATATATTGTTTATTAAATGTGTAGTGTTTCTGTCTGGTAGCATTTTTTTCTTTATGTAAACGATTACAGAGAAATATTTATTTTCTGTGGTCTAGTGGTTCAGTTGTTGGACTTTACTGCATGAGGTCCCGGGTTCAAATCCCGGGTCTGGCAACAACAAAATGTTGCTCGGGATTGAAAATGTGCCTGGTTGGCAATAGACTTGCCACCTAACACATTGTGGGACTTTGTGTCTTAGGCTAGTCGTGGGTGCCCTGGTTGTGCCTCTGCCTACCTCTTCGGGGATATGGGCGTGAAGATACTTTTTTTTTATTTATTTCAATTTGCTTTCAGATGATGACGGGCTTAGAATGTGGTCACAGGTTTTGCACACAATGTTGGTGTGAATATCTAACAACTAAAATAATGGAGGAAGGCTTAGTAAGTGGCTATATATTTTAAAAACTAAGCTATAACCTTACTAACTCTACCTCATGCTTGGTAAATAACAAATTTCTCAAGCATTAGGTTGAGTTCGCTAAGTTTCGCTTCTTCAAGGGTCTATAATTTAAATAATACTGATTGACTGACTTGCTAGCGACTTGTCTAACGCGTTTGATCATCTATGACTATCGGGCTCCATGAAAATTTACTATTTGTTACTGTCACTATTCGAAATATCTATGACCCACGTTGGTGCGGGCTCCTTTGCAGAATAGACTATCCGCCTTCCTGTCGGGCAGCTCGTAAAAGGCGAGCATAGGTTTATCATCACTAACACCGTTACATTCTACTAGGTGGTAGAGTTTCGCAGTGACTCGCCCGGATTGGTACCACCGCCTTACTTATTCCTGCCGCCATAACGTTTAATGCTTGCCGTAGACGTGTTCCGGTTCGAAAGGTAAGGTAGCCTGTAAACTTACTTTTGCTCGAGGTCTAACATCCCGGCCTCAGGTTGACAACGCACCATTACCACCTTTGGTGTCTTTAGCGGCGTGAATATCTTACCATAAGCAAATCCATCTGCTTGTTTGCCTTCCATTATCAAAAAAATCCTTGAATATATTAATGATAGATGTTATTAATTGAGATACACTCAGAAAAAGTATGTGTCAACTTTATTTTAAATTGTATTTTATACGATTACAAAATTGAGTTTTCTGCCTCCGTCTCGAAGCTTTAATATCATTAATTCATTGTCCTTCCGATTTTCCGTTCACTTGGTTGTATTATTTACAGGGTCAAACGATAGCATGTGCAGCGCACGCGTGCGACATTCTAGTGGACGACGCGACAGTAATGCGACTTGTCCGCGACCCGCGCGTCAAGCTCAAATATCAACATATTATCACCAATAGCTTCGTAGAGGTAATTTATTTTATTTCAATTCTAACTAACCTTTATTGAAGGGGTCTTTCAAAGTACAAAACTGTTCTCGATATAAGTGTGTGTGTTTTCTTTTGTATTGTGAACAAGCAGACTGATAATTAATTTTTGTGGTAATAACACATTACTACAATAATTAAGTTTTCTTGTGCTGTGTGGATTCTGAGGAGGAAAATGAATATTCAGATGTTGCTTATTTTGTGTTGCTTCATACACTTATTGAAAAAATGAAAATGGTTATATTGAGTACGAGCGAAGTGTATGGAAGGGATACAGTAAACGATCGCAGCGCACGCTGCGGCAGAAATGTGCAACAAAAGGGGTTTGTGAAATTTGATAATTAAACTTTGTTTTGAAAATGGGTCATTATTCTTGTTGTGTTATAATCTTAAAAACACCAGACTATATATATATGATATCGACAGTCAGTGTAAATTTTGTGATTTTCCTAAAGCAACCTAAAAATAGATCAAAGAATCAAATGTGTAGATGTTGGATTGTGTTCTATATCTTTTACTTTTACCATAAACTACAACGTGAATTAAAAAAAATATTATAGGGTATTTACTAATTATATAAAACAATATTATGGTATTATTGTTTATTGTTCATGATGGATCGCCATGGTATCCAAAACCAGACAACAAATTTTTCATAGGAGGCAAAAAATCTACTAAAAATATGAAAGCTGAAGCACAGACACAAATAATATCAAGATCAATTTTAAGTTCATTTGCTTAATGAAAGCCTTTCTGTCTGCTGAAACAACAAACCGATAATTTGCTGATATATAATCAACACTACATGACTATGAACTGCTAGGTACTTATTCAGTAATTTGCAATTGTCAAAAACAAAATTGTCTATGGTCTGTGAAATTGGTCGCCTCTGTGGTCTAGCGGTTCGGCGTTGGACTTGACTTCTTGAGGTCCCGGGTTCAATCCCCGGGTCGAGTAACGGAAAAAAGTAGAAAATGTGTATTTTCTAATAAAACTAACGTTGCCCGGGATTGGATATGTGCCTGGTCGGCGATGGGCTTGCCACCTATTACATTGTGAGATTTAGTGTCTTCAACTATTCATGGGTGCCTTGGTTGTGCTTCTGCCTAATCCTTCAAGGATATGGGCGTGAATATACTTAAAATTAACTACGACAAAATGTATAGTTTCAATCAATGACTGGCTTCTAAAATTTTTAATGAAAATTAAAACTGGATTAACATTTTATGAATTTATTTAATTCACAAACTTATTTCATGTTTTACACTCTCAAAATCAGTTTCTATAATCACTTTCATTTTTTCTTCAATTGTTTTAAACAAATGTCTATAAAAACACTATTTAAAGTATTTATTTTATATTACATTTTACAAAAAATTGTGTAATGCAGTTACTTATATTTGACATACTCCCCTAAAGTTGCGTTTACAAGGTGGCGCTTTTGTCGTGCACGTTCCCAATACCTGATTGCAATACCTGTTTATGCCTCGATTAGCAAGAGCTAGTGTCATCTTTTTGTTATTATACTATTCCATACCAATAGTAGTACCTAGTAGGGACTACACATGCCGAAGACGTTGAAAATGCCTGCCACATTTGGTGTTTTCGTTATTAGGAAATTTATCTCCCTGTTTTTTTTTAATGGCTAACGTGTTGCTAACTTTGCGGTTTTTACTTCATGGATTGAACTGTTCTTTGCAACACCAAGAAGGACTGTTTTCCTGGACACTGAACCTCGACGTTTGGTGCGTCATGATCACCGGGTGGATTGATTGGAGGAATAGCGAGTATTCATGTTTGCGCTTTCTATAGTGTTGAAAGATGTAGAATGTGTAATGTTTCCCGTCCAGTGCAACCGGCTACTGCGGTGGTGCCCGTCGCCGGACTGCAACAACGCCATCAAGGTGGCGTACGTGGAGGCGGCGCCGGTGACGTGCCGCTGCTCGCACACCTTCTGCTTCGCCTGCGGGGAGAACTGGCACGACCCCGTGCGCTGCTGTCTGCTCAAGAAGTGGATCAAGGTACTTAGCTCCGGCACATACCAACCGAATCATTCCCTACGTAACGATCACTCAGTCAATAACGTATGGACTACGGAGTTTGTGTGAATTTGCTAAAAAAATTCACTATATTCCGAAACACAATTCCAAAATGAAAGTATGTGGCGAGCTTTGAATTCGGTTAACTAAATGAAGCATACGAGTTATTTATTATTATATTTTTGTGTACAAGATTATCAGTCTAAGTCTGTACTCTCAAATTATATAGTTACATACTTTAAAGTCACCTTTTTAATCTCAGAGACTGAATCATTGACCTCTAAGTATATGGAAATGAAATACCTACGAAAAAAGCCTGCCGTCGGCTACTAAATATGGCTGTCATTTTGACATTATAAGGCTGTCCAGAAATAGTAGAGTACCGATATCGATACATGATCTATTAGTGACGATTGATAGCTAAGTTTAGGCAAACAGATAAGAATTATTATTTACCTACCAAAAGAAATCGCAACTATCACCTTACTTACTTTGTGCTACTCAGTTGGCTTATACCTAAATAGGGAAATGTAATTAAACGAAAGAAAGGATATTTGTTTACTATTCGCGAGCACGTTTTTTTACATTGTAGCGTGCAAATATGTTTATTCTTTATATAAGTTAACTCCTTATATTTATTACAAGATTCAATAAAATTACAAATAAATATCAGATTACATTCAAACCACTTTCTTTACTTTTGAGTGAGCACTTGAAAGAATTCTTACTAAGCTAGATTGTGATTTATATTTTCAGTGGCAATGGTATACATTATTATCTTGTCCAAATATTCTTTTCTGGAAACGTAAAATAAAATATCGACAATTGTAATAGTAATCACTTAAAAATTGAACACTAAATATGGATTCTTGGCAAACATGAGAACTGTCATGACGTCACTGTCACGACAAAAATGTCGTTATCTCTTTCGGCGTACATAATATCAAGATTTGTTAAAAAGAGACAAAGAGATGTTGTTAAGTTATATGTCGATTCCAACGGTATTTATACAAATAAAATTGCTATAGAACATTGTTGCACTTCTTTATATATTCCTATTTCTATGGACTGAATTGACAGATGTAAATGTCAAGTTTAAATAATACAGCAGTACTAATGTCAATATAGTCTCTGAGATTAAAAAAAACAGGCTATAGTGTGAAAAGACAACAAAACACGTTCACACAAATGTTCACACGTCCGGATCTCCTGTGTAGAATAGACCATCTGCCTTCCTGCCAGGCTTCTCGTAAAAGGTAAGTGCATTAGGTAAAGGTAAATGAGTCTCAAACAAAAAAAAAAACATTATTTTCCATTCTTAACAAGTTGAAGTAATTCGATAATGGGTCGGCTAATCGTGGGTGGCCTGGTTGTACATCTGCCTTCATCAGGGATAAAGTCATGTAGATGCACATATTAAGACATACATGTTCATAATTGAAATAGAAAAAAGAATTACAAGTTAATTTTTTTAATTTTCTCTGCCTACACTGTAAGTGACTTGGCGTGAAGATATATATGTATTTTGTTAGAAATGTGACGACGACTCGGAAACATCAAACTGGATAGCCGCAAACACAAAGGAATGTCCCAAATGCAATGTAACGATAGAGAAAGATGGTGGATGCAATCACATGGTGTGCAAAAACCAGAACTGTAAAGCCGACTTCTGTTGGGTGTGTCTCGGGCCCTGGGAGCCGCATGGCAGCAGCTGGTACAATTGTAACAGGTGAGAAGTTCTTCCGTTCTATTTTTTTTATATAAGAGGAGGAAAATAAGCAAGTGGGATCATCTGAAAGAGAGAGATCGAGAGAGAGAGAGAGAGTTTTGTTAAGAAAGAAAGAAAAAAGGATAGAAAGAAAAAATGTAGTAGCGGTCTTAATGTTTCAAAAATCTTTTTTGCGGATATCTTATACAAAAAACAAATAAATTCGCTAACATGAGTCCCTCAAAGGCGAATAATAACTGAGTATTAAATTTATTAAACCATGGTGTAACTCAACGCTGCTTTTCAATATTCCCCATTTAAAAGTTGTTTGTATCAATAGTCAGCCTCCATGTTCTATTTATTGCTTGCAGTCGAACAGTAGCATAATATTTATTTAGACATAAGAGTCAGAACTGTATATAAATAAATGTCTTATAAACTTATAAGTTTAAAGAGAAAGATAGGTTATGAAAGAATTTATTTTAAATCTGAATTTTTATTTTGTCAATAATAATTTGAAGCATTTTTT
The DNA here is from genome assembly GCA_002245475.1 of Calephelis virginiensis. Lineage (NCBI taxonomy): Eukaryota > Metazoa > Arthropoda > Insecta > Lepidoptera > Riodinidae > Calephelis > Calephelis virginiensis. The sequence continues at coordinate 12,193 of NJDC01058223.1, forward strand.
TATTTGATTACATTGAAAATGGGACCGAATGTGTAAATGTAAAATTAAATGTAAATTGGCAGTAACATGGGACAATATACGCAATAAAGGAATTGAATGGCCTTAGGTATGAATATGGATTTATGTTGGGAGTTTTAGGCCCACATTTGGCTACCAAATCGCTCGTGTATTATCCGAAGGTGGCAAACCTCGTGTTTGTATGATAAGAGTAATGAATTGGGAGGAAACAAGGCTGGTTTGCAAGGACGGTGACTAGGGTTGTCAACGGTCCTGCTATTTATGTGGCGGTCCTTTTCTAATTTAAAGTCCTTGGACGTCCTGCTCGGAGTGTGTATGGAACGTGGAATATCCCGCTTTATGAAATTGCAGGCATATACTGTATTGTGCTTATAATTAAAAAAAAAGCTTCAAAGTATGACATTTCAAGGAAATTTCTCATTTAAAAGTTAACTTATATATATTTCACTTTTTTAACTTTTATATATATTAACTTATCATAATTTATAACAAAGTGTATAATACACTTTAGGTACTTATTATTAGTTCAACTGTTTTATTAATATTCTCATACTGAATAAAAAGAAAAAAAATCTCAATCTGACAAACTAGGTTTACAGCAACAAAATTAATTGGATCTCGGTTTTTAAAACAATGTCCTACATTTTTAATCATTATCTTTCGAAAATACGTATTATGAAGTTAGCAAGCCTAAGCACTCGATACTCTCTGCCTACCTCGCACGAGACTCGGCGTGAAGATATATATGTATGTAGATACGACGAGGACGAGGCAAAGGCGGCTCGTGATGCCCAGGAGCGGTCGCGCGCGGCGCTGCAGCGGTACCTGTTCTACTGCAATCGGTACATGAACCACATGCAGTCGCTGCGCTTCGAGTCCAAGCTCTACGCCTCCGTCAAGGAGAAGATGGAGGAGATGCAGCAACACAACATGAGCTGGATAGAGGTCAGACACACACACACGCATCCGCACAGTAGTTTCCTTATTTACATTTCCATTACAACCGACTGCATTTTCGATTAAACGAAAATATGTATTTACGCTCTTGTTTGACAAACTGTACCTGTGTCGCGTTGAAAATATTTAAAAGTTGAGTATAACATTACCTAGAATATTTTTTCATACATTTTTTTTATATCCGACATCAAGAAATATTCTGAACCAGCTGCTACCTGCGGCTTCGCCCGCGTTTTCACAGAAACCCGGTGTGCGATCGGGATTAAAAATAGCATATATGTTAATCCAGGTCACAATCTATCTGTCTTCCAAATTTCAGACAAATCCGTTCAGCCATTCGAGCGTGAAATAGTAACAAACATCCATACATCCATACTTACAAACTTTCGCGTTTATAATATTAATAGGATAGTTTTATTAAGTTTACGATCAATCAAAGCGATACTCTGTCTATTCCGTAAGGGACTTGGCGTGAAGATAAGTATCTATGTAAAAAATGTTTAGACCAAAAAGACACTTACACGGTAAACGCTTCAGTGACAGCCCTAGGTTAAAAGCATCCGCCGAGTCAGTGTAAGGTCCACCGCATAATTTCGGAATTTTGTTACGTAATAACGTTTCGAAAAAAACTTCGCACGCAGTGAATCCATACAAATATATGTACTTGCAACATACATTCGAAATTTTTCAGTAAGAAGTTTGAATAGATTTGTATAGGGCGCCATTTTGTTTTCAAATATAGAAACGGGATTTCGTACAGGAATTTTAAATGTATGTGACTTCTGGGCACTTGAGCACATGGGCAGACTTGAGCCCGGTTTAGCTCCATAAGTGACAAGCTCAGTCACAGGATATGTGTATATAAGGTATATATTACAACGCATTTGTATGAACCTTTGTCTCCATATCACCCATATCCATTTTCACTAATGTTGTATTAGCGCATATCTAGTTGAGTTAACTTTCCCTAACGTTAATGAGGATATATTTGGCGCTTATTATTGTCCTAATCATTTTTATTCACTGACTAATTAGATTGGTTGAACAGGGTTTTGTTTTTTGTAGTATAAACATTTATAAGGGGGTGGTGCCTACTAGTAATGTCGTTGCATATCGGTGAAAGCTATTTAACATCGAGAGGGTTGTTTGCGCGTTTGCTATATTATAATTATAACAAAATATCTTTTACTTGAAAAAAGTACCTTCACGCCCATATCAAGACAGAAGTAGGCAGAGATACAACCAGGGCACTGACGACTAGCCGAAGATAGTGTCTTCGGCTAGTCGTCAGTCCAACAAATATGTGACAGGTGGCAAGTCTATATTTCAACATTTCTTGAAAACTACTTGAAAACATTACAAATTCTTATGTTCCAATATTTTGCTGCAGGTACAATTTTTGAAGAAGGCTGTCGACATCCTGTGCCAGTGTCGGCAAACCCTGATGTACACATACGTGTTCGCGTACTACCTGCGCAAGAACAACCAGTCGGTGATCTTCGAGGCCAACCAGCGGGACCTGGAAAGTGCCACCGAGACGCTGTCGGAGTACCTCGAGCGGGACATCACCAGCGAGAACCTCGCCGACATCAAGCAGAAGGTCCAGGACAAGTACAGGTCGGTACACAAGCACTAACACCGCAACCTGCGACACCTGGAGAAAGTGCCACCGAGACGCTGTACCTCGACATCAGGCAGTAGGTCCAGTTCCTAGCTAACACGTGTGTAATATGTTTTTGGAATAGGCAGTACGGAGGCAAACTATTTTTCTAACTTTCAAATTTAAGTCGTTTATAGCCAAACTTGCCAACTTAACGCCAGTATGTTTAACCGCTTGCGCAGGTTAGTCATGTATTACAGTATTATAACGACAACACACCAAACCGGAATGGTGGTACTGAATTTAAGGCACCAAAAATAGGTAAGGAAGTGGTATTACATTGTTCGGCGGTTTGAGGATTCTACCACCTGGGGGCTGATTATGTATTCCATCTCAAAATGGAAAAGTGGAAATCAAATAGCTGTCAAATGACGTAATTTGTGTTTGCTATCTCTATTTTATTTCTGTTGGTCACTGGAGATAGCAAATATTAAACACGTCTTTTGACAGCTGTTTGATGTACACTTTTCCATTTTGAATTGGCCATTGAGATACATAATCAGCCCCCTGGTCTGACTGACTGTACTAGTGGAATAAGCGAGTTATCTAAGTTAGAGATCGTCTAAGCCAGAGGTTCCCAAACTTATTTCATGTAACGCCGACTTTGAAAATCAGTTGTTTTGTAGCGCCCCCCCC
>NJDC01058223.1:41295-52330 GCA_002245475.1 Calephelis virginiensis
GGTACCATGGTTGTACTTATGCCTGCCTCTTCAGGAATACAGGCGTAAAGATGTTTCTTTATATTTTGTTGTAAAATATAACAAAAATACCTGGTATCGTAAATTCCATGCCATCTCCAATCGCCACTTCTACTTGGTCTTTCAACTTCTTATCTTTGTAGAGTACTCCATCATCCAGGTCCGTACCTAGTTCCAGTTCATTATCCACTCGCTCTGAAGATACACAACGGCCGCATAAAGCCGCCTTTAAGCCTATTTGTCGCGCGTCATTGTCCAAGAATGCGTCGGCGAAGCACCCAAGCATAGAAAGTAGACCAGTTTCCCAATTTTAGTACATTTAAGATGTCCCAATTATAGATACAACTCCCGTAAGTGAAAAAAAATTCATAAAAATAAAAAACTTTTATTTTTTATATCATTTTTTTATTTTAACTTGTAATTACTAAATACTCGTATGTGAGTTTTTTTTTATAAATTATTTTTTAAAATATTTTTTTTAGATTTTTAGTGAATGAAAAATAATGAGTGAATAAAGAAAAATCTTGGCCGATTAAATTTATTTAAAACAAAAAAATATACTTATCCATATTTAAAACACAAGACACCGAATATCAAACTCAATACTTACCGTAAATCATGCAAAAACATTGAAGCATTCATACACAAGGTACATAAAAGCTTAGTTTTACACTCGCACAAAGAATTCTTTGCAGGAAAACACGCAAACACAAATAATACAAGAGTGTATCAGGGGTTAAATACCAATATACAAAGGGTCTTAGCTCTACGACTTTGCTAGGGCACAAGCAACGCACAATGGGCAAGACGTATCAAAACCGTCAAAACAAACAAACCCAACAAAGTAATTTATATTTTTATACTTGTTTCTATATTTAGCTTAGTAACTTATAAGAATAAGTTAAGGATAGCTATCGTCAAGATTAAAACAAGTCGACAGTCGTTATTAATTTTATTTCGACATTCATTAAATCCCAACAGGATTTTTTGTACTTAAGGATTGCTATCGAGAAGAACTTCTAGAATGAGTTAAGTTTTTAATCATACGATTTCTACCATGAAAATAATATTTTTGGGTTACTTATGTTTTCTTAAATATTAATTTTAGTCGAATTTAGTTAACTTTAGTCGAAGTCCAAGTACGAATTCGTTAATTAACATTTATGCCAATTTAAGTTGTTTAAATGTTTAATATTTAGGTAGTAATATACTCAAATGATTTCTAAAAAACTTCGTTTAAACTGGCATATGCTTAAATTCGCCGGTATATTATCTTTGTATATTTTAACACTAAGAGGGGAAGAAGGAAAAGAAATTATACGAGAATAATTTATAAAACTGACAGCATGTAAAAAATAGAGTTTTTTGAATGTCTTTAATATTCGGTTAAGATGTTGTAGACATTCATATACCTACAAATACTTTAATTTCTATATAGCTTATTTGCTAACCTGATGAGTACCAGCAAGTACGTTTATAAAATTAACGGTTTGCCTTACTAGGGTTCAAGTGGATATAAAAAAATTAAATTATTACCAGACTGTCTACGCTTCATTAGTCGATGTCCATTTACTTAAACTCAAATTAGTTTTTACCAACGTCTAAATTTTAATAACTATTTTAGAAATATATAATCTGTAATGGTTTAATCCTAAATATTAATATATAAAATGTTTAAGCGGTTGATATCCTGAATATTGTTAGTTGTATAGTTTTTTTTTCTATTTGTAAGTATAGTATTAATTGGAATTAAGCAATTGTTCGGAACATACTTTTTGATAAATTCTTCGAAACTTTTGTTAAAAACTTTTTTAAGTACTTTTATATTTTTTTATTGCCTCTGTGGTTTAGCGGTTCAGTTGTTGGACTTGACTGCATGACGTCCCAGGTTCGAGTCCCGGGTCGGGCAACAATAGAAAATTGGGGTCTTCCAATTTACTAATAAATAAAATGTTGCTCGAGATTGGATATGTGCCCAGTTGGCGATAGGCTTGCCACCTATCAAGTAGTCGTTTGTACCTCGGCCTACTTCGTCGGGTATATGGGCGTGAAGATACTTACTTACTTTTATATATATTTTATAGATATACATGGAAAAGGTTTTTTTTAAAACTTATCTAAAGTCAAAAGAACAACAAGTATTATTTTTATGAGAACTGGCAAGAGAGCCAATTCTTTAACTGATGCAGTCATTTGCAACATATAGGGATCTATTAACTCTTACAAAAAATATTATGTATCTTCACGCCCATATCCCCAAAGTCTTAGGCAGAGGTATAACCAGAACATCCACGACTAGCCGAAGACATTCAGTCCCACAATGTGATAGGTGGCAAGCCAATCGTCAACCGGCACATATCCAATCAGGAGCAACATTTTTTTATTATTAGAAAATGAGGTTAAGCCTCTGCCTAACTCTCGCGGATATGGGTATGATAATAGTCTATAATATTATAATTGTTTGCCAAATGTTCTAATTTTTGATGTATAAGAAAGTATATTTATTAATTAATTGAAAAACTTGAATCTGTAATGATATTCAGGTAATCAACCAATATAAAACATCTCATATTTATAATACAATAATAAATGCATGATTATGATTTACGTTTTTGAAAACTACATTTTATATTATGTTTACGAACAGTTGGATATATACATATATAATATATACACTCAAATATACAGACAACAACATGCCACATCCATCTCTGTTAAATGTATATCTTACCGGGTGCATGTATCGCTATTTGGTTGGTTAACTTGTTTTTTATCAGCTTGAGGATATCCGCCACGTTCTTTTTAACCCAGTCTATGAATCTAGATATTCTGTTGAATGCCTCTGCGATTTTATTTGTATCTTGATCCGCTGTTGGTGAGGATAAGTTTGATGAACCGAAATTGGAGAGCAACAGGGCCAAGAAGAGGTTGAGTACCTGAAAAATATATCATTTTTTATTTTAGTTTTCTACGTTTTTGATTTTTTCTTATTCAAATAAGCAAGTTTTCTATTTGATTAATTCTACTTATTTAAAGCAATAGATCGAAGACGAGGCTATTTATATGTTTGACTTTTTTAATATATTTTTTTTCGTTTTTAATTTTTATGTTCTAACAGGCATTTTTTCAATTCAATTAATTATGCTTATTTTAACTTCAATGTCTGTCATATATATACATAGATCTGACTTACATATTCGTTCCGAGAAAACTATCTTTATATTTTGGTTAAATATGAATTTGTGATTATTATCACGTTTTTTTAAAGCTGGGTTTTTATGTGAGGGTGGTGCCAAGAACCTCCCGAACCGGCGTGTTAGTATGAAAACCGTAATGAATGTGGAGGAAGCTAAACAGATCTGCAAAGATCGGACTCCGCTTCTCTGCCTACCCATAAGGAACTTGGCGTGAAGACGTATATGAGCGTGTGTATCACACTTTAGTTGCACAATCTTTGTTCATGTTTAACCTCTGAGATTCTATGAGTATACCTATTATTATCTAAGCATTCAGTTAATTACACTCAATATATAAACTTGTTTGGATTGAATTACATGTTGACGTGCAAAATGTCTCTTGTTATATATAACTGAAAGAAGTTACAGTATCTGTTTTTTATATTAAAGTAACCGCTTTTTACTTTAAGCATTTAAATGTATATGCGGTATATATGTATATCAAAATGACATTTTATTAATCTTTGTCTGTCTGTTTGTTCCGGCTAATCTCGGAAGCGGTCGAGCTAATGTTGACGGTGATTTCGACTCGTAGGTAGCTGATATAATAAAGAGTAGCTTAGTCTACTTTTATATTTTTTTTTAATTTTACGCGGACGTACTCGCGCACAGCTAGTTGTAAATAAAAATACTAACCACAAGATTGCCAATGACGACGGTAGCCAAGAAGAACGGTATGCACGATACATCTCCAACGAGCATGCAATCCCACATGCTCTCAATCCATTCTCCACAAAGCACACGAAAGACGATCATAAAACTATGCATGAAGTCCGTGAAGTTCCATCTAGGCAGGTCCCCATCCGGGAAACGGTCTACGTAATCTGTGTACACAATATTCAGTTATTTATTATTATATTAAAAAGTTAAAGAACAATCATAAGTAAAATTTCTATTTGATATGAAAGGTCCTATGTTTTTAACTGTGAATAAATTTTTGTTAATGTAAGTTAATGCAATATATAATTATATATGTTGTCGCAGTATTTGTTCAATACATTTTTTTTAAATCATTCTTCTTTCTCGCTTTAGAATCGTTAAAGATGATTGTCTGTACATTTTAGATATTCCAGAAAAAAAATCGAATAGGGGAGAGGCGTCTGAAGTTCCAAATTTTTCGTCTCCTCGTCTTGATGAGACATTCGAAAAACTAATGCATCTGTTATAGCTGGGTTTACTTAATTTGAAATATTAATTGAGTAAGCGTACTTAACTAACTCTGTAGCTGGAGATAAGCTCGCCCATTGTACTGTATTATCTTTATGTTCATGTTTGTGATAACGTTTTGTGTACAATAAAGATATTATTATTATTATTATTATTAAGTAATGACAAAACACTGCGCGAAGTACGACATTTATCTATGCGTTTCTTACGTCAAGCCATCCAATTCATGAACAATACTTATTTTATTATCAGTTCTAATGTACTTCGCACAGCGTTTTATCATTACTTAGCCAAGTAAGCTTCTTGAATACGGGTGTAAGCCTCGTTTAATCAAGATTGATTTAGAAGCGGAATTATTTTGAAAAACGTACTGGCTTCATGCCGCGCAGATAGTTAACAATTGAAATGTTGTGACATAATTCAGAAAACGTGTGTTTTCAATTTTCAAATAAAAACAACTTTACCCGGGATTTGATACGTACCCAATTGTTTGTACCAAAAATGTTTGCCTCCTATCACATTAAGATTTGGTGTCTTCGGCTATTTGTGGGTTTTATGGTACGTCTGCCTACTTCTTCGGGGATACGGGCGTGAAGATACTGTTGTTATTTCCATGTGATGTCTACTATGAATTAACATTGATTCCTCGATATCTACGTTTTTTTTTTAAATTTTTTATTGTAATCAAATAATGCAGTCAGATAAAAATACAAATAAATAGCAATATCAGAGGTTAGTATGTCGAAGTATAAAGGTCTATGAAACAGACTGACTAAGATAGCGACATTTTACATCGGGTTGATGTAAATAATTGCACTGTTGCACATTCCTATTGTTTTTTTATTTTATGGCCCAACAAATGCAAGCAGTAGCAGCGTTACGTACTAGCAGGTCGTAGCATAAACATAGCGTAGCGTTCGTAGGCCTTAGCAGGAAACGTAGCGCGTAGCACTTTAAAAGCTAATACGTTACGAATGGTAGTATACTTTAAAATATTTAATCTTACACACAGGACCTCTCATTATTGTCTATGTTTTTTAAATCATGATATTAATACAAATACGATGAAAATTATTTCAAATGTAATAAATACTTTAATTAAAATACTGTATAAATACATTAATACAAAATTCTCGTAGTTAATATGAAACTGTTATATTTAATACATATATATATATATATATATATCGTCCGATCAAAAGTAAATGCATGGCAGAAATATTTTGACAAAAGATTTATTTGTTTTTGAAAACTAAAGCTTAATATATGACAAGTTGCGAGGCCATTAAATTAAAGAGGTGATTTGGAATCGCTTTATTCTCTAATATTCTTGGACGTACATTGTTTTGCCATCCGTTTTTGTTAATTGATAAATGATATTGAACGTATCAGATTGTTTAAAACAAAAATTTAATAGTTATTCATATAAAAGTTTATGTTAAAAAGAAGAATTTGGCAATTGTAATTTAATTAAGGTATATGCTGGGAGAATGTTACTATTAATGAAATTTTATTTTAAACAATTCCATTAATTTTTTCTAATTCTACAATTTCCCCGTATTGGTCCGGGTTCCTAGCGTAAAGTAGTCTGCCTCCCTGCCTATATGGGTTAAATGGGTAAGACCACTGGTGATAGACTGCTATGCAACAATTTGCCCGGGTAGTAATCCATTGCCTTACCTACTCCTACCTTACCTACTACACAGCCGCCATGACTGTCTAGTTACGGTCTTGAAGATAGATTAGCTGGTGGTTTGGTACAAAAGGCCTAACAACCCGGCCACAAGACAGCGACGCACCTGTAGCATCTATGGTGTCTATAGGCCAGTGTTGTCTTCAATCATTATGAGAGCCGTATGCTCATTTGCTATTTTATGCCATACAAGTATTTTAATTTCTGCTAAAAATCCACTGATATATTTTTTAAAGCAGACATATTTCCTGATGGAAAGAAATTCACGCCGCTTAGAGACACCAAAGGTGGTAAAGCCGGGATATTAAGCCTCGAGCAAAAATAAATTTATCGGCTACCTTACCCTCCAAACCGGAACACGTTATGACGTTATGGCTTGAGGAATAGGAAACGCGGTGGTACCAATCCGGGTGAGTCGCTGCGAAACTCTATCACCTAGTCAGATGTCACGGTGTTAGTGACTGTAAGTCTATGCTCGCCCTTTACGAGCTGCCTGGTAGGAAGGCAGATGGTCTATTCTGCAAAAGGAGCCCGGACCAACACGGGGAAACACGTTTAAAACAATCACAATTTTTTTTTCAAATTTTCTTTAAGTTGCTATTGTATATCAATTTCTTTTTATAATATCTCTGCTACACATTGTTAATAAATAGAGCTACATACTTGAAATGCGTTTAAATTAATAGATATGCTAGGAAGAAATGATATGGTTTTACGTTGCCATGCAAAACTCTATGAAAATCGGTTAAAATATGTCAATACCTACGCCATAGTAGAAAGAATCAGAAAAGCTGACAAGTGTCTCACAAGTGAGGCGCCAAAGCTGGGGTTAACAGAATCAACAGAATGTTTCAAGGGTTAAGCTCACTTGGAAGAATTACAACGATTCTTGCCAATAGTCAAGATGAGCACAACAGTGTGACGCACATAAACACAATAGGTTCTATTCGACGTGACGGAGAGCCCAGTTAAAGCATGGAGGTGCATGTCACATATATGTCATCCACACTTTAATATATTACAAGAATAAACCTGATCGAAACGTGAGCGATCAAAAAAAACATTGCACGTATTACAAAAAATAGTATTTATCTTAGTACAATTTTTAAAATTTAAAATTAGAACAATTTAGTGCGCTTTTTAGATTTCTGAGAATAGTGCCTTATTTTTAGTCTGTGGTCATCTCCATAACAACGCGAAAAATGCGGGCTTTCACATCACTGACGTTTAACAGACACCAACGAACATGCAACACTCCCACCAATTTTTCACTTACCCACATAATTTTTTCCGAATAGTTGCATACCCATCACGGCAAATATGAAAATAATGATGCACAATACGAAGGTCAAGTTGCCCAAGGCACCCATCGTCCTACCCATTATTGAGATGAGTAAATTAAGTGTCGGCCACGACTTTGCCAATTTGAACACTCGAAGCTGCAATTATAAATTGTGGAACCAGGCGTCACACAAGCTCGCTTACCGGCGCTTCACCTATGCTACTGCAGCACTCACTGGCGATCCATAATCACTCAACCAATAAAACCTTGAGTGATCCTAGATCATTTCATACTAAATTAGCAAATGTGTGCTAGAGTTACCTATAAAATGTGCGTTGATTTCGATCTTTTTCTGAGTGAGTGGGATATATGTTAAATTATTTGTACAGAGCCTTATTTTATGTTTCGTGTGATTTAAATTTTGTTGTTCTGTTCCAATAGATTAAGTCCTGATTGCAAGACATAGATCCCATCAGTAACCAACCCAATGCTATTAATACCCTCGGGAAGCAAAGCTGCAAGTCATCTATATTACTGAATGCAAAGCTTAACTCATAAGCTGCGTGGAATAGCTTTATAACGTGTTTCATGGATCCTTTCGATGGAATCATTCCGTGTTATAAAGCCACTAGACCAAAGGTCCTCAATGAAAATGTTTTAATCAAGCCCTGTGTTAGAATCGGGATGTGAAGCTTAATTAATAATGAAGCCTTTCTTTAGTAATACTAAATTCTCTTTCAAACAGAACCTGTGTAGTTTTTCCCAAATAACTGCATTCCCATCACCGCAAATATGAATATAATGATGCAAAGGACAAAGGTCAAGTTCCCTAAAGCTCCCACAGTCCTACCCATAATGGATATTATAAGGTTTAGCGCCGGCCAGGACTTGGCCAGTTTAAATACACGCAGCTGAAAACGTTTAAATACAAATAAAAAACTAAACAATGTGTTACTTTAAAATAATTAACACTCCACTGGTACACACAATATATGATTAGGGGCTGTACCATGACTTCTTAAAGCAGTATTACTTCAATACTGCTGTTCAAACAATTATGTAATTGATGTGCAAAGTACGGCTTAATTATTCATGTAATAAGTTGGTCTTTTGCGATTACTTATTGTATTATTGAAATAATATTGCTTTTGTGAAATAATATTGACGTCACCTATTGTCCCTAATAAAAGTGTTAGTAAATATATACAAGTTACAATCAACTGCAAAAGTGTTAAAAAACAACGATCAAGTTATGAAATATGTGGCCATTTATTTTTTGTGGTACTTATAACCCACTTAAGTCATTTATAAGAATAATTTACTGAAAAAAGAAATAGTTACATATTTATTAAAGTTTTAATTAGACGATTAAAATATTATCACATGATGTAATAATATATGAAAGTAATAAATTAAGTGAAAATATTATACCTATATTAATTCCCATAAAGTTTAATTCTGTTGCTCTTGTTAAAAAATTTAAAAATAGTTTATGAAAAATTATATTAAAAAATGTGTTAAAATGTGTAACTTACCAAACGAAAGGAACGTAATACAGACAAACCCTGGACTCCTTCAAGTCCCAATTCTAATAACGATAAGGCCACAATTATAAAGTCAAATACATTCCAACCTTCTTGAAAATAATACTTTGGACTCATAGCTATTAGTTTTAGCATGGCTTCTATCCCAAACGTTGCGGTGAAAAACTGAAAAAAAAATACAATCAATTAAATTTGCTAGATCTCAAAAATTATCATTCATAGTAGAAGATCCGGCCCTAAATCGACCTTCACCGAGGTGATTAATGAATGAAACATGTTTTGAATTAAATTTAATACCCTAAGAAATGAATAAAAATAGGTTGACTGAAAAAATCCTGTACAGACTATATTAAATTATTGTTTAAAAAATGATTTTATTAAAAAATGTAAACAGGTACTGTTTATACCTGTCAACCTAACAGTCTGTCCAGGTAAAAAATCGGCAACCTATCAATTGCACATTATACAGGCTTCATACTTTCTGTTGGTATAAGATTTTTTTATTAATCTCGCCGGTATTTTTTTTAATAAAAATCATTTTTTAAACAATAATTTAATATAGTCTGTCCAGGATTTTTTCAGTCAACCTATTTTGTATTCATTTTTTAGGGTATTAAATTTAATTTAAACATGTTTCATTCATTAATCACCTCGGTGAAGGTCGATTTAGGGTCGGACTATCAGTAATCTTATAATTCCACAATTGATGACTTTTTTAACGAGTTTTTAGTAAAGTGTTTTAATTTTATGATTTTAGATATTTTAACAGTTAAAGTGTGATAATTAAAAAACTTTAATTTTATTTGACGTTTTGTTTTGTATTAATATTTTTTTTAAGTTTGTTGTAATCGCCTCTGTGGTCTAGCGGTTCAGTTGTTGGACTTGACTACATGAGGTCCCGGGTTCGAATCCCGGGTCGGGCAACAAAAAGAAAATTGGGTTTTTCCAATTTCCTAATAAAAAAAATGTTGCTCGGGATAGGATGTGTGCCCGGTTGGCGATAGGCTTGCCACCTATCACATTGCGGGACTTAGTATCTTCGGCTAGTCGCGGGTGCCTTGGTTGTACCTCTGCCTACCTCTGGGGATATGGGCGTGAAGATATCTAAACTGTTTAATTTTGCCACTCATTTGTTTGTTATATTAAAATAAAAATTATAAATTTCAGTAGGCAGTTTACTCGGGGGGAGTTAGGCAGAGGCTTAACCTCATTTTCTAATAATAAAAAAATGTTGCTCCTGATTGGATATGTGCAGGTTGACGATTGGCTTGCCACCTATCACATTGTGGGACTTAGTGTCTTCGGCTAGTCGTGGGTGCCCCGGTTGTGTCTCTGCCTACCTCTTCGGGGATATGGGCGTGAAGATACTTATTTACTTACTTACTTACTTAAGTTTGTTGTATCATTAAACGAATCTTACATAATAGAATTAAAATTTCTGAATTGTGGTTAATGAATATAAAATATACTTACATAATTGCCACTTTTGAGTGCCTTTTCCATATCTCTATCCATGTCATGATGGTCCAAAGCCATGAATAAAGTGTTGACCACAATACACAAAGTGATGAACAATTCCACAAATGGGTCAAACACTAATAAGGCGACGTACTTCTGGAATTCCAGCCATAACCAGCAACAATCCCACACACAGAAGAAGTCAATTCCTTTCATCAAGCACTCCAGAAGCTTTTCCTTGAACGTGGGCCCATCCTCATCGTCTTCCGCTGTTGGGAAGTAGTACACTGACACTGTTGTGTCCCGTTTACCGATGGTGTGTTTGTGTGTAGAGGAGAGAGAAATAATTTTTGTTAGTATTCGCTCATTATTTATAACCAATACTGGCCCATTAAAGGGAGACGGAACTAATTTAGGTATCTACGGGGTAATTTTGGACAGCCAATCGTTTTAAAGGTTTGGAAAAACTATATTCATATTTTTGTTTTTCTTTAACATTTTTCTCTTTGACTGTACGTAATTTCAAGTGTATGTCAATTGAGTGTTTTTATTCCGAATACAAAATGTACGCCGGGAGTTTTGGCGCCATCGAGAGAAAAGATGGTCGAAGTTTTTTCATAATTATTGAATTTCGTGT
>NJDC01058223.1:52715-64549 GCA_002245475.1 Calephelis virginiensis
ATGACTAATTAAAATTAATTGAAATTGATATAAAATTTGATGCAAATTTCTACTTGACTAATGGCTAAATACTAACGTGAAGGCCAAAACTTAAAGAAAGAAGAAGAAAATGTACGCCTAACATCCTTTACCACAAATGTTTCTCTTGTTTATTGTTCGCGCATCAATATTCAGTTTTCTTCTTATTTTTTATCTACATGAGGACCAATACTACACATAAAAAGTCTAATAAATTTGCCTTCGTACCCATTTTAGAGCGCTATATAATCCATTTATGATTGGGGATAACATCAATTATTGAAAACCTCAGTCTATTTCCAATAAACATACATAGACTGACTGATCGGTTGTTAAGTTAGATGTTGAAAATTTTCTTGAACCTTACATGCAAATCAATCAATCTTATTATCTAGATCGAAACTAGGAGCTTTGACGTTGCGGTAAAACAAGGGGCTGGTAAATAAAAACTTTGATGACCCCACAGAATTCTTCTCTTCTACCTTCTAGTAAATAGTACTAGATTAATTTAAATTACACCACAACTATCATAAGCTTTGTTATAGACATCTGAATTATTATTTTGAAAAAATCTCAAAAATCCGAAAAAATATAAAAGAGGGAAGTGATTTATATAGGTTTAGTTTTTTTTTTTTAATATTATAGTGTATTATGTAATGTATTATAGTAATATATATGAAATTATTTCAGTCGTTCATTGTTTAAAGGCCTTCCACAAACGCTATACGCTGTAATAATCTTAATTTTTAGCTTACTCTATGTTTGCTACATTGTTGAAAATGCCCATCAAGAGATTCTAATTCTAAAGCACGTTATTAGATTTACCTTTGCCAATCATGAACCGTTTGCAAATATTCGTAATATGAGAGATTTTTTTCGGTTGCTTTAAGCCAGTATTCTAAGTGAGACCGAATAAAATAAAGTCTTATTCAAGTAACGTTCCTGGTTTAAAAACGAGGTATAATGCCTTTAAAAATACCGTGGCATTGTGATTTAAGTGTTTACAATTAATTTTACATTCATTACAGAGAGAAAAATTAACATTTTACATTTTAATAAATTTATTTCACCCTTTATTTTAATGTTAAGAGCTAAAAATGCTTCTATTTATATAAAATGTTATAGATATTTTAATTTTACCACTTTTCCCATGACTGGGATAATATTCACCATTTTATTTGAATAAGAATATAAATATCTTAAGGCGACGTTTGAACCCTTCGTCTCTCGTTGATAAGGGGTACGGATTCAAACCCCGTTAAGGCGATTTTTCTTCTTTTTTAATAAAAGTGTGGAAATATTTTTATTTTAATTTATGAATATAGTATTTCACATTTGGGTACCTAGGTACGTGATTAGTATTTACTACTTACACATACTCTATAATATAGGGATTTAAATCTACTGTAACTATTTTCTATTGTCTATACTATTACAGTATATTTCATGCTTTGAGAATTTTGGAACACATAAAATAAAACGTGCTTAAGAAACAAAAGCTTGAGTGATACTAATCTAACAAATAAAATATTTCTTTGAAAAAAATATAGCATTTTGAAGTTTTACTTTGGATTTGTTAAGGGGAAAGGGGTTTAACAACTAACATAATACAGAAGAAACTATGGAAAAAATAACAATTGTTGTGATTTGGTATTGTGGGTAAACTATTCGTGTTAGTCTATTTATAGGGTACTGAAGTGGATTTGATAGTTTTTGGAAAATGAAGTTTTTAGAGTCTTGACTATTCTTTGTTGCTAATACTTATGTGTTAAAACATTTTCGGATTTTAGGATATAATTGAGGATTTTTAGTATATTATAACATGTAAGTGCGGAAAAATGTTATGTACATAGTCACACTACCTCGAGTTCACACATGGGAGGAATCGCAGGGGGTTCTTGTCTATCTATTTTATGCCCTCTTTACGTAATGAGTGATACACTTAAATGTATTTTTCTTATTTTCAACCGACTTTAAAAAACAGAGGAAGTTGTATGTTCGACATAATTTTTAAAGAATAACTGTTTGAAGAAAGAAAGAAAATTATTTATTTGCGGAATATGTGTGTAAATGAGATGTTACAAAAATATTTAAGTACATCAACATATTCTACCACATGTTGGTGTGCAAATATTGATTTCTTCATCATTTGTGAACTGATTTTTATTTTTTTTAAAGAGCGTATTTACGAGGCAGTCAATTGCCACCAAAACTGAATCTGATGATGAAGTCGAAGTCGATGGCGAAGTTGAAACTTTGCATGTACTTTGAGTATTTAATATTGAAATCGAAGTCAGATTTCAGCAGTTTTACTGTATTTAAATTATGTATCAACTAATACAAAAAAAAGAAATTTGTATTGGATATATGTCATGTGTGAACCCTCAATTGTGTGAAATGGGTAACAGTCACGAGGACATTCAAACTTTGTATTTCTTTTGCGTTAAGAAAGTAATGATCAACGTTACAACTGCTCTGACCAATGAAATCGCATAATATTTTCAATCATGCAATTTTATTACTTCATTACGTTGCTAAGTTGATGACGTCACTATTTTTGTAATGCAAATAAAGTTCACTAGGGGTTCTTATGGTTGTACCTTGACTATATGAGGATTGTGGGAAGTGAATTAAAAAGTTAACATTTCTTTGGAATAAGTGCAACTATTGAAAAATTCGGTGCAAAGAAGTGCTTCATTTAAGTTTTTGTGTCAATTGGAACCCACTTGTGGTTAATTTTGCCAATTATGCTTTTCTGCATAATGAGCAAATACCAAGTTTGTGTTAAAATGTAGCGTGTGTTTGTTTTGTCTGACAGTTAATAAACAGAATAGCAATTGAAGAAATTAATGTAAAAGACTTGATTGTGTTAATGCAAGACGACCAGAAAATATACATTTACAGCATACATTTAAAGTTGATTCACATTTACATTTAAAGTAAATACACATGCCGCTATATATATCGAGTAGCAAAATGGTACCGATTCGGAACATACTCGTATTTTTTTATTACAAATTCCCTTGATTTTATGGTATTTTTATACGCCACAAAATGCTATCAGTGCGCTACTAACGTGTATCTTTTGCTATAAATATTTTCATGTAAATTTGCCGACTTCGCTACAATTTTAAGCGGAAAATGACGCTGACACCGGTGCATAGCGACAGGGATAGATAAGACCGTGATAATAATCCAGTCGAGGTTTTAAAATCAATCTGAATTGGAGCATTGCATATGATTAGTGAGGGACGATATGAAGCGAAGATCTCATATTACCCTACCAATTACTGCCATTTATAAATTCGAGAGCAACAATATAGTAACTTAAGTGGCAAGTGAAGGTGTTTTTAAGCTTATAATACTGAAAACTAAAAATTTCTTTTTTATTTTGTAAAACTCTTTATAAATTTTCTAAATTTAGCGCAGTAATGCTTTGTAAAAGTAAATAAACTCATATTAAATGCAGTTTGTAACTTGAGTATAAAGTATCAAAACTACTTTTTTTGACTAGGCACACTTCGAAAATGCCCATAATATATTTCAACATAAATAATGTTTTTTTAAATTTAATCTAAGTTTTCACGTTAAGAAATTCTTACTAATATTATAAATCCGAAAGTCTGTGTGTATCTATATATCTATCTGTATCTATCTATCTGTATGTCTGTTATTCTTTCACGGCCAATAGCTAAATAGATTTTCATTTCAATTTTATGATCCTTTTTCAAACTTTTTTTTTTCAAAAATCAATCCCCAAAGGACTATAATTGAGGATGAAAGTTTGTAAGAAAATCGTAACTATTCTACACTGCCGTAGTCGCGGGTAAGCAGCTAGTAAAAATATATTTCTGGTCGCGTTGCGTTATTTAAACATTAAGATATTTTTAAAGTACATTAACCAAAAATACAAATGCAACAAGACATTCCAAACAGTCAAGTTTGTTAGACAAGTATAATGTTACAAGTAAATTAAGTATTGGATTGAGTACCGTTTTGATCGCTAGCCCGACTCTGCCTTCCAGCCTGTTCTATTATTTCATTTAAAACCATAACATCTGAAACACAAAGTACAACATAACTATACAGAAAATTAACCTATTCTATTTCTACGGACATATCATTAATGACAATAACAAAACACGGTAATGTCATTCATTTTTAGGCCACAAAAAGGCAGTGATTCTGTTGTTTACAAACTAAACTTAGTTTAGATGCATGCTATCTTTTTCAAATGAAACAAAAACAAAAGAGATGGAACATTTTAGACATGTCAGATTAGTCCGGACATGTCAAATTATGATGTTATTGATAAATGTTATCCGAGTGATACATTAAACGTTTGTAGAAACGTTGTGTACAGACTAATCTCACAGCACTAAAATTTTTTTGTCTCTTTTGATTGCTTTCGTTGAAAGAAGATAGAGATAACTTAAAATTAGTTTAGTGCGTGCGCAACTGAATCACTAACAATAAGTAAAAGTACAGATGTAGGTACAGAAGGTTCACTGACAGAACGAAAACTGTAACAATACGAAAGTTTTGGCATAAAAAGTTACTACGATTCTGACGGGTACCCAAGTGCAAGCGAAATTGCAAGCAAAAATAGCGTGACATAAAGTATTAAAAAAGTGTATATTGGAACAGTACAAGAGTTTACCACAAAAAACTGTCCAATTCCACCAAGTGCTGACGATAACAAGTATAGATTCAAATAGTTGCCAACTTGAGTTCAGGCTACGAGTTACCTTAATTTATCATGTAATAGTTTACAAATTTAAAATGAAAAACATTTTACGTTTTCACGTATGTATGTTTCGTTTTCATGTCAGGAAGATAGGACCCGATTTTAATGTATTTTAGCTTAAAACTAGATTAGAAATACCCTACTTTTCATCTCGATATCAATGGCTTCTTGTGGTGAGCTAAAGTATTTTAGTACGCGGGGAACTTAGGCAATATTTAAATCTATCAATAACATATACTTTACCTCTCATATCAACTACATTTGGCTGCTGAGATGATTCGATAAACGGGTTGTCTCCAGAAGGCTTTATTACTTTTCCAGCTTCGTCTGTACATTCTGTGGTACTTATTTCCTGAAATGGTACAATAATAATTAAATAAATATCTTAACGTCAATTGCGACCATTTTTTTAGATATTTTATTGAATCAGGCGTTACTTTGCTGATATCCATTATAACAGATGTAAAATAAGCCTTTATTTTGCTAATTCAACTGGAATTTTTTGGTAAATAGTCCTCCATGACTGAATGTTTGAACGGAAGGAACAATTTGCTAATTATTTTTTGTAGTGTTAGTTATAGTCAGAAGAGAAAAATCGGGAAAATATATTGTTTCCCGAGCTCTTCCTTCCTTCCTTCGGAACGTTAGTCAGGTTTGTCACATTCTGTGTCGTTTGGAAGATTATTTGCCACAACAGCTACACAGCTTACGCGGAATTAGCGAAATAAAGGCTTAGTTTACATCTGTCTGTTGTGACTGCACTCAGAGAGGTCAATTGCCTTTTTCGACATTAAGTCGACATTTTCAATACTTTGTGACATAATGCCAGATTTAAGGTTAAATAACATCTCTGAGTGCAGCCGTTAGTGTTAGTTCCGTACTTATTTGAAGAACTGATTTCCTAGTAGATTTCACCGACACCGTGACAATCATAAGGTGACAGAGCGAGCGGACAAGTCTTTTAGTATCGTCTAACCGAGTCTATTCCTACCGTTTTACCTTTTATTGCCGCCTTTTGCTACCCACTTTTGTGGTTTGGTTGAAGGGCAGGGCAACCGGTAAACTTACTCACGCAAGAGGCTTAAAATCCTAAATGGCAATGGACTATTCACATTTTTGGTTGCTGTATATAGATTCACTAATTTGTATCAAATTAAAAATAAATAGTCGAATTCTCCTGATGATGCTTCGGTCACGAAGCGAAACGTACGTTGAGTTTTTTAGTAGTATGTGTATTGTTGGTGCTATTAAAACAGTTTAGTGGTGTGTATTGTGTGGAGCTGGATGTATTTGGGAGTTTTAGCTTCCGGTAAGTCCAATTCATTCTTAGCGCACTATTTTGTCTGTTTTGTTACGCAATAATACGTATACATTTTTTGGCGGAAAATTGCAAATCAAATAATTTTATTTAGATTTAAGTTTCTGGTCCCATTTTGATCTGGTTGGAATGTCTACATTAACATGTTAGTTGAAACAAATTTGAAAAATTATCATGAAACTAACAAATGCTTGCGTAAATGTGGCTATTTTGTTCTAATATAAAATGTGTCCACTAAATATGATAACAATTATCTTCCCAAAAAAAACCGATTAAGGTTCGTCTCTAGTTTCTGTACTAATATTTTAGATATATAAGCGGTTATCGTATCACGCGAGAACGTAAGGAGCAATTCTACTATTTTTTTTGTAGTATTAGTTTTTGCCAGGAGAGAAAAACCGGGAAAATTGCAGGGAAAATGAGAAAAACAATATTTCTTCCATATAAAGTGATAGCAGTTGTTAATGTCAAGCGACACGAAGTTCGTCGGATCGGATAGTAAAATATGAAGACACATATTTACATTGCAAGAGAAAACGGGCTCTAAGTGCTCATGCTCAATCAGCTGGAGGACCAACACGCCTATTATATAAATATCTCATTGTTTTGCTTGTTATGCTATAGGAATCGGCAATTATGGCTCCAAAATTGCACAAATATTGCACGATTTCTATTATAGCTCCGATATTTGAAAGTTACAATAAGGGAACTTAATCATAATCAAATCTGTAATAATCGCGGTGTTATTACAGACTAACTTGAACATAAAGTCAATTAAGTTAAAATTAAGTGTGTTCAAAATAACATCGTCAATACTTACATATTCTCTTAAAGGTCTGGAAGCAAGCGAAGAATCCTGTCTGGGTAAAGGATATGCATGAGGTTGAGAGGTTACACTATGATTCCTAGATGCTGAACGACCTCTTAATCTTGCTTCTTTTGTTTGTGCTTTGCCACCAAGTAAATCTCCATGAGAGGTATACGATAATCTTGATTGGTGTGATGTATAAGATGAATGTCTTGACCCTAGAAAAGAAAATCGTTTCGAATTAGTAACTAGACAAAAAAGTCGATAGTGAAGCTAATGTTGCTTTCTATCGAGCCAGTTACTTATTTCCCATCACTAGTCATGACCAAATCTAAGTCGTCAGGATCGCAATTTTTTGTTAGCTAAATTGAAAGTATCTTCACGCCCATGTCCCGAAGGGGTAGGCAGAGGCACAACCAGGGCACCCACGACTAGCCGAAGACACTAGGTCCCACAATGTGATAGGTGGCAAGCCTATCGCCAACCGGGCACCGGGTATTAGTTTTGTAACGTACATATTCCATATATTATCGCCTCTGTGGTCTAGCGGTCCGGGTGTTGGACTTGACTGCATGAGGTCCCGGGTTCGAATCCCGGGTCGACCAACAAAAAGAAAATTGGATTTTTCTAATTTTCTAATAAAAAAATGTTGGCCGGGATTGGAATTGTGCCCGGTTGGCGATAAGCTTGCCACCTATCACATTGTGGGACTTAGTATCTTCGGCTAGTCGTGGGTGCCTTGGTTGTGCATATGCCTACCTCTTCGGGGATATGGGCGTGAAGATACTTTTACATATTCCTAGTTCCATTTCTTCTACGTTTACAATTTATTTCCAAAAAAATATAAAATAAATGTATTTAATACAAACCTAGATTTGCATAATAAACTGGAATAATAATAGCACCATTTTCTTCTGACATAGGAGTAACAGCATTAGAATCGTCAGCATAGGGTAGATGTTCTTGAGCATCCAGATACGTAGATAGAACGAGTGGTTTCCGATCAGCTCCCGGTGGATAACGAGATCGTCCGTTGGGCCTCAATGCCATTTGGTGAGAACCTCTTGAACCACGACGTAAGTTGAATGGAGATCCAGGTAGAGATAAAGAAGCCTGAAGTGCAGTATTAACTTAATATTCTTTATACATCTTCAAAATTTCTTAATAAATTTCACAATTGCAATTTTTGAATTAATCAAATTTGTAGGCATGGATTCGAAAAATACTTAGGTTAATAATTATTTCATTCTGTTCCTCAATTCAGACTGATTAAGTTAATGCATTTTAATGTAGACGGTTTTAATACTGATAAGGATTTGATAGCAGAGGCTTTAATCTAAGCTTTCCGAAATACATGAGCTTTGAAGTAAGTTACACTAATGGCTACTAAATACTTTCATGTGCTAATAAACAAATGATAAACAAAACACACATTCAAGGAAAAATAAAGCAAAATTGAATAAAAAAACAAACAGTGTTTATACAATCCAATTGCATCAATGCATTGCTCGCATGATTTGCGTAAGTAAATAATAATTCACAACGAATAAGTGAAAATTTGAAGTTGTTGCAATTGAAATTAGATATATTACATCTAGAAACCAATTTATAACAACAGGAAAGAAAATAATCAAAGTTTTTAAACAGTAAAGGAAGTGGAGAGGGTACACAAACACCAATGTGTGTGGGACAAACCTGTGAGCCTTCGCGCAGTGGCCCATACGACAACTGTCCGTATTTATTTATGCGTTCAGGGTGGGTAACCTTTAATACACAGAAACAGTGAATTTATGAAATCATCTCAATACTAACTAATTGATAATTTAGACATCCAAGAAGAAGGGATAGACCTGAAGTTTTCAAAATAGACAGTGATTGAAATTAAAATTTTAAAGTTTGTGGAAAAGAAGCAGAATATGAACAACGAGTCAATTCATAAAAGTAAAATGATAAAGATATACTTACATGATGAAAATAAATCTGCTGAAAAAATTCTAGTACAATAAGAATTTGTAGCAAATCTAAAATAATGTAACTATACAATTTTGCCAGAATTAAGAATTGCAGTAACTGACAGATTCTTATTGTACAGCATTTAAAGGTATGGAACAAAAAAAGCAATGATAATGATATAAAAGCAACGGTTAGTCAGGTAACTTTGTTTAAAAACACATGAAGTAATGTGAGGTTATATTACATGCAACTTTGCATTCTAATCCTAGCCATCTATCAATAATTATAACTACATCTAAAGTCATGACGACTGTTCTTTTTGGTAGATCACGAAGCCTCCGCATATCACAAATCGAAATTGAGGAATGATTATTATTTATATTAATTCATTATTTAAGTTAAATTAATTGTTCTGACCGAACCTACCTCTCCACCGACGATTTGCTCAATCTCAGCTCGGCCCGTACAAACACTTACATTCCGAAAGAAACAATCTAACATGACAATAGACTTGTGTTCTCCAATATTATTTTATTTAACTGAATTACAAAAAAATACATTTACATGATGCGAAAATATTATTGGAGTACAAAAAAGTACGAATAACGGCAGTGCATTGAAATGCAATTAGCCCAATAATCAGGACATCTATAACTATATTTCCGCTAACCATGCGATAAAAAACGAAATATTTTAGGTACGTTCTAATCAAATATCTATTGTAATTGAACAAAATTAAACATATGAAAAAGAACGAATGAAAAATGTAGTCAGTTTGATAATTGCATAGTTACAAGCTTACAAATGATGGTCGAATAAAAACATGATGATCTAAGGTAGAAATGGTAGGTTCGTCTATTCGCATGCCTTGAAATCAAGAAATAAAACAAATCACTCGAATCTATGTCTATAAATAAATTATTTTGTATAGAATGAATTCTAAATCTGAAGTTCATGAATTAGCAAATAAGAATAAAAAATATGAAGTCGATAAATATCGTAGCTTTAAGTGATTCATGAGATAAGTCATCAATCTGTAAATTTTGCACAAAATAAAAACCTTGAAATTAAAGAAGAAGAACATCTCAAAAGATTAAATTAAGCTTATAGCATTTACAAAAATTTTGTTAAGCACATCTTCTTCTCAACTTGAAAATTGACTTTAAAATGTAATGATTTTATTTACATTTAATTTCTGAAAATGAGTGAAAGCGTGTTTTAAAATTGGCGATGAAATCAAGTTGAAAAGGTTTCCTCGGCTGCCAATGATTCATAAAGGTTGCATAAATTAAAATCACTTACTTGGTTATTAAACCAATATTTAATATGTATTTTAATATGTTTTTTACTTCAATTGAAGTTCTTATCCATTTTCATGAATATAATATCAGCTGATCTAGTGTTGACTACAAACAATAATAACCCACTAACCCATTTAGTAAAACATTATAACATTAAGTGCAATAATTTAAAATTTGAGCTTCTTACCAACATTTTGTAATACAAATAACAGAATACATATTTTAAAATGTTCTCCAACTAGCGTATCATTTTAATACCACAGGTCACAAAGGACGTTAGAGATTGGCTTGTTTATGAACCTAATATACATTAGTATGTCAGAGTATCCAGTAATAACTAGGTATGTTTTAAAATCTTTTGAGTCTGTCATCAAATCAATAATAAGTCTTTTCAACATCGACAGTTAATTTATTTTATTAATTGCTCTAGTCTTATTCAAGTATGTAATGATTTTTAATAAAGACTGTCATTTGATTTTTGCGTCCGAAAGAAAATACTACGTTTAAATTTTTATTTTTTTAAAACTTAGGTCTAAGTTTAGATCGCAGGTGGCAGTGATTTATTGACAACTAGCCACAGAAGCGGGCTTAAGAGGGAAGAGACAGGTGAAGACTGTTCCTAGAACATCTTAATCTTTTGTTCTATATCTTTATATTATGGAATGGATTTCGGAGGTGGTGGAATCGCGTATATAAGTAAGAAACATTGGCAGTGAGTTATGTGCATTTATAGCTGCATACTCACCATGCTGACCTTCCTTTGTCGGCGTGCCGATTCGTGGTGCGATTCGGTGGGCTTGTGCGTGGGCTGTGTGCTCACCGAGTCCTGGAAGGGGTCGCTACGAAGAGACATGCGCTCGCGAGTATTGTCATCCTGGTTCCCACGCTCCTGATTGACGAACAGCTCGTAGCTCTGGCAGGAAGAGTCGCTGGGTGACTTGACAGGGTGTGCCTCAGCGTAAGCTGCTGCCTCTGCCGCCGCCGCTTGCTCTCGAGCGTGCGCTTCTCTTGCCTCTTGTTTGTCAGCTCTCGCTGCTGCTTTCTGTTCTGCTTCCTTTATGAAAATAGCATTTATGTGTACTAAGTTTTTAAGTGATTTGTACTTTTCCACAATATATTTATTTTGACACTTATTTTGTACAGGATCATTTCGGACATTACAACTAAACGTGTATGTACTTTATTTTAACTTTCAGTGTTTGGTTGTCGATTAATGACGGTAGGTATGTAACTAACAACCAAATAATGAAAGTGGAAAAAGTAGGTAGGTATCTTTAGTTCTAAAGTAAGATTAATAATGCTATAAAAAACGAAAGCGCCAAAAGTATGGCATAAATTGTTAAATAATAAAGTATATCGTGGAAAAACACAACCGTTATTGGAAAATATTGCATAAGTACAATGTCATTCTACCAAGTGCCAACGATGAAGAGTAAAAATTTATACTCTTACTATGGTTAATGGTTAAGTCTTGTTTTTAAGTTTTTTATTAATTGTATTTGGTCGCACTTAGAGATATTAATTAAAATTTAATCTATAATTAAGTCACAATTTTGTTTTGAAAAAATTAACATCTCTGAAAGCGGCCGTAAATGACGGTCTAGCTATACTTAGAGGTCATTGGTCTAGCTTAATCAAATCAAGCTTTTAAAATTAGAATGTGATATTTATGAATAATATCTGAGGCCT
>NJDC01058223.1:74359-88229 GCA_002245475.1 Calephelis virginiensis
TTAGAGACACCAAAGGTGGTAATGGTGCGTTGCCAACCTGAGGCCGGGATGTTGGACCTCGAGCAAAAGTAAAATTACCGGCTACGTTACCCTCCAAACCGGAACACGTCATGACGTTATGGCGGCACGAATAGCTAAGGCACCCGGATTGGTACAACCCCCCGGGTGAGTCGCTGCGAAACTCTACCACCTAGTCATATGTCACGGTGTTAGGGACGGTAAGCCTGTGCTCGCCTTTAATGAGCTGCCTGGCAGGAAGGCAGATGGTTTATTCTACAAAGGAGCCCGGACCAACACGGGGAAAACACGGTATCAAAATAAACAGCGCTTTTGATCAGAAAATATTGTTTCTTTAGTTACCAGTAGAGGCGCTGTTCAAAGTTTTCATAAAAATAATTTACGAAGACACCTTACCTATCTTACAGCGACAACAGCTCCTCTATTGGTAATTAAGATAACTAAATTTGTAGACCAAAACGCTATACATTTTGATACGTCAATTACTGAACGTATTTTACACCAATTCATGGTAAAGGCCATGATATATTTGACACCTTTGAGAAGAGCCTTTACATGTCAGCAAGATATCGCTTAATACATACATCTGATCTTTGACGTCAAGCTACGAAATTATTTCAAACTGAACCATCCAATTGTAATGGCAATCTAATGATCGTATTAATAGCAAACTTAGATACCTGGAAATACATTATATATAACATACTCAACGCAAAAATACAACTTGTGTAATAGTTTTACGTTGATAGTTTCCGCCGTTGAAAATAATCTCGCCATAAATAATCAAATTACAATATTTCCTTCTATATATAAAGTGACCACCTAAAGTGCACTAAACATTATGAAAACTTATTTTAATTTATTTAAATTATTGTTCCAAATTTAAATTCTATGCATAAAGTGACCATCTAAAATGCACTAAATCACTATGAAAACTTATTTGAAAAATTTGGAATTATTGTTCCAAATTTAAATTAAAGTTACGATTTACAAATGAAATAATTTTTAATCAGTTACACAGGGACAGTACGAGACAGAATAAATTTCTTCGGAGTCAGTTTTCGCTGTTTATATACTCGTATTTACATCTTAAAATATACGTAACGGATTACGTCATAAGTTAGTTATAATATTATTTTTACCAACAAATAGATTATTTTTTACATATTGGAGCTATTATACATATAAATAAATATCCCTGGAAAAGTTACACAAATTGAATCTAACCCCAAAGTAAGCAAATTATATACTTGTGTTATGGGTGTTAGTCAACGATTTTAATGCATAGAAATACTTAAATATATACCAGAATAAATTTAATAAACACCCAGATCCGGAAATGCAGACATCTAAATGTTCATCACAGAAGTGCCTGCCCCTGTCGGGAATCGAACCCGAGCCTCGCGTTTAGTCGATGTAGTTAGTCGCGTACGCTAGCCACTCGACGAACAAGGCGGTCTTTTATATAAATTATATTGAAAAAAGGCCAATGGGGCTATTCCGTATCTTTTTAGTGATGTTCACTGGGTCTGACAGCTATTTGAAATACACTTTGTATTTCAAATAGCTGTCAGACGACGTGTTTTGTATTTGCTATCGCCATTGTATTTCTGTTGATCACGAGAGATAGCAAATACAAAACACGTCGTTTGACAGCTATTTGAAGTACACTTTACCCAGTGATTATCACTAAAAGGATACGTAATCAGGGGGCTGCTTCAAAAAAGTTTGAATATAAAAACTAAGATTTTAGGTTACAAATAAGGAAAAATAAACTATTATTCTTGTTACATACTTTTTTCGCACCCAGCACTTAAACATTTCCTATTTCATAAAATTTATTACAATGTGTGCTATTACACATTGCTTTGATTTATAGATTCAATAACATTCTCTCAAAAGTTTCTTTTTCCCCATGGTCTTTTAAAAATGATTTCTTTCCAATTTTACATGCGACGTACAAATTTCAAAGATTTTTATTGCTGGCTTAATTACGAGTTATGTTTTTGTAGCCATTTTTAGTATTTTTTTAAATTACAGCTAAACACTATCACTCAAAAATTACCCAACCAAAAAAGTTTTCTGTATTTAATTGACCAAAAAACGGTGGTTTTGTGGTGTGAGAACGTAATTAAAAATAAAAAGACGCTCTTTTAATATACTCTTAGCAAATTCCCCTACCACGGCCAAACGAATTAGGCGGTATTGCATAAAAAGGCGTGATAGCTGACGCTCGGACTAGCCCATCCGAATCCGGTGTTAGCATCCGCGTGTGACTACACACCGGCCGCGAACGCACCCCCAAACTATAGAAGACTCCGCCACGTGTTATCGGATCCTCCGGACCCAATAACCGCGGCGAACGCTATTCTCCCAACTCCAAACCGGAACACGACAAACTCACAACACAATAACATCACACTACACCGTCGCCGCCGGTCTCGGCGACGAAGACCTCTCTTGCGCCCGGCGTCTAGCGCTGAGCGACGAGCCGCCAATATTCTACCATCAAGTAAACCCAGTAACCAGAACGCAGCACCAAGTCGAGGTACGGTCTTCCGGGAGACAGCTCTTGGTGCTGGCGTTGTAGGCAACAGTCAAATGTATTTAAATAATGACGTCTCGGGCTGAGCACTCTGCTCGGCCCACAAAGCTCGGTGAAGTTACAAAAAATCGCGAGATTAGCAATAATTTACGGCCAATGTTAATAATGTTTCTTTAAAGATGGATTTCAAGCAATCTAGATAGCTGCGTATCCGCCGGCCTATCCTATACCTAATTGCCATATTTATCCTGTCCATAGATATGTTATTGGCAAGCGATAATATACAATTGGATCAAAATATCAATGTTGGACAGCAAGTTTTGGATTAGGATTGATTATTAATACTGGCCGTTAGTAATTCAAAAAAAAAACGCTCGGACTCACTTATTGCGCGGCGGTTGAACTGAGTGTTGTTGATACCCGCGTTATATTATTTTGTCGACATAAAGATTATTAATCTTCGTGCTAATTTTTGGATTATTATTTGTGTGGTTGATGTTAATTGATTCGATTGTTATTTGGTGTCATAAGTGTTACAATAAAACGTTATTTTAAAAAAAGTGTTGGTGTTCCTTACTTTTTAAAAACTCGTATTCTCTTCTAATTTATAAGAATACATTATTTTCCAAATTACATGAATGGAAGGTATTTTTGAATAATGTCATCAACGTTCTATCGTATTAAAATGAGATTATTTGATTGAGTCCGTATTGCGTAACTCGGCCCAATTATTAGTAGCAATTACCGTAAACGGTTGAATGGTTCTAAATGTAAAAGGTAGCAAGTTAATCAACAAATCAAGTACATCTTATTAAATGTTGGCAAACTTTTTATTACTATCCAGACAAACTGAAACACTCCACGAATATTAAAATTAAAGATTTTTTTTAATAAAATAGTTTTCTAGTTTTAAAACTTTGTTTAGATTTAGGTGGTCACATTTTTTATATTCTAAATCAATTATTACAATAGATTATCCTAGTTAATTTTATAACTAAACAGGCATTTGTAATAATACTGTTAATAACAGTATTATTAAACTTTATTCTTCTAGAATTCTAATAAAACATGATGTTTTCTGGTTTAAACGTGTGTTAGATTTGTAACTAGTATTATTACTAGGGCCTCAGTAGTTGTCAAAGGTAGAGTTTTTTAAAAAGTCCAAGTTTTTTTATAGAAAAGAATCTAGACTATTCTTTCGAAAATATAACATAGGCCTTAATTTAAACATTGTCTAATAATGTTAGATAACCACATATTATGTTAACGAAAGACTACATTTGTGGTCATAAAATGTGTGTTAGTGGTTATAAAATGTACCCATAACTTGTTAATTTCTTAGTTATTTTTTTTTAAATTAAAAACAGTGTACTAATTAGTTTTGATGTACTAACACTATTTTATTTTAACAGATATTGAATATGACTATTTTAGAAGATAATAGAATTTTATAGAAATGGACAATTAGTTTTACACTATTGTGTTAGTTTATAGGGCTTCAATATTGCTATTTCACTTCTTACAAACTCTACCTTTTCCAACTCCTAAAGATTAAAGCGCATTTACACTTGCGATTCTTCGCATGCAGATTTTTGTTAATGTAATCATGTTAGGTATTACAGAATGAAACGTAAACGCTAGTAAACATTTGTCTCGTTCTTTAATACTTAAAATGAGAGAGACACACAATAACTCGCATGCCGTCGTAGTTGTAAACACGTGGTTTTATTAGAACATGGTCTGTGGGCCTATGTAAGCTCGTCGTGATGCTGCTCTCAGTGTACCATGATGCGTATTTTGACTAATCTATAAGCGCTTTTAGAAAATAACCCTCTATAATAATACTAACATGCCAGGTATCCTGCAGCCGATTTTTAAATTTAGCACATAATTTTAAACTTAAATTTAAGTACTGTGTGTTCATATTGTACTACGATTTTCTTGCTTATCTATTATGATTAAAAATACAAATTGAAATATGGACATAAACATAAAACATAAATGCTTTAGTGAAGATTACTAAAACGATTAAATATTATTGTTAATGTGTTGACAATATTGTAGCGCACTGAGCTAATTTTGGTAATTGTTTCTGGTAATTAATTATTTGTTCTTGCTGAATAGCTTTATTAATATTTATACATTTTGTATCTTAAGTGTGAAAAAATTAAAGCGTATGTTTTAAGGGAGTCTTAAGGAATTTTAAAAGCCTATTTTAGTTAATATTGAAGTTATTTTTTTTTTTATTTTCTACTTGTGATTTCTAACATTTTTAGATTAGATTATATTTCTATTTTCAAGTAGCATGAAAAAAATCGAGATCCTGTCTTTATATACTCTAACTAGTTGTCACCTGCGGCTTCGCCCACGTTAAATTGAGATGGAAATTACCTATTTTTAAGTTGGATCACACTGCACACGGTGTGTAAATTTAATTAAAATCGGTTGAGTGGTTTAGGAGCCCATCGCGGACAAACAACTTAAAAATATTAATTGTTTAATTGTCAAAACAATATTAAGATAGAAGTGTAAAAGGTTGTTTCTGGTGATATAAAATTTGACCTTTGATAAATAATACAGAAACTAGTTAATAATACAAAGCTAGCTGAAAATATAAAATTCAAACGTAGTAGTCTAACATAAAATCAAAATATTTCTCATTTATTTTAGTATTTCCGATTCAGCCGTTAAAAGTTGAAGTCAAGTTACAATAACGTGTGTGCGTGTCTTTGAAAATGTTCGTGATAAAATAGACCGGGTCAAGGTCATTCAAAAAGTATTTCTAGGGTTATAACTAACGCATATTTTCCATTTTTAATCTGCTACTAGATACCTTGATTCTATGTATGGTTAGTCGCTTATCTCCTAAAATATCCTTTTCCTTATAATCATGCAAATTTATTCACGCCTTGCGTTGATTTTAGACTCATTTTTGAATTATGTTTTTTATTAAAATGAAAACAATAATTATTCCACAAAAATATAAAAGTATTTGTACATTGCTAAGTTGTAACCTGTGGCTTCGTAGGCGTATTAAAATTATTATTGTAAACTTCCACACAATTCGGGATAAAAACTATTACATCTTTTAACTTGGGCCAAGTTATAAATAGTAACGAAATTTAAGCAAGATCGATTCAAATGTTTTGGAATTTATCCTGAATATAATAATATGGTGTACATTATTTTTGCCTTGTTTTGCGTCTTCAACCAAGTGACAAAGGTTACTTTTTGGTCGAAATTTTAAAAACGTTACGGTTTAATATATTAATAATTAATTAGATTTTGGAGTCTGTCTTTCTACCACTAATAAAAGTCTATTTCACACACAAAGTGGTCACACATTAGGATATTGGTCGTCGCTTAAGTAGCTAGGTTATGTCACCATGCTGGAGGTAAAATGTGACAGCAGTTAATGGTGAGCTTGCAGACATAAATCACTTGTGAGCGATGGCAGTATGATGGTGAACGTTTGTGCTAGTGTATTTTACATTAGCGAAGATTTATTTAATGCCAATTCTGCTTTCGACCGATAAAACCTATTTTAAGTTATAGCTATCTTCTTTTAATTAAAGAAAGAGACAGGATAAATTTAGACCTGCCAGTTAATCCAAAAAAGTTGAATGTATATTTCAATATAGGGTCATTTTTAAGAGAAGACAAGGAACGAGTACTACACGCCGTACTACATGTCGTAAAGTTTTTGCTCATTCTGGCACATTTTTTGGATCAATTGTGGGCTGAGTCGTAAAACGCGGTCCAATAATCGTCTTTTTAATCGTCTTTTTAATCCACGACATAAAAAAACATAAGTTTGGGATATCTGTATGTGTGTGTCTGTCTATGGCATCACAACTTTTAAACGGATAAATCGATTTCGATGCGGATTTTCTGTTCGAAAGATGGCTCTAAGCTACGTTTGATGTGGGTATTGTCGAAGGTTTTTGAAAGTTTTTAATTTTAGCTTATTCTATGTTTCGTTGTGAAAATATAGCTATAACTTAAAATAGGTTACACGATACGAAGGATCAACATCAATATAATATTTAATGACCTACTATTGGTAGTTGTTGTTTAAGGCTGAAGGTGTTCCATTACTCTTGTTTGTCCAATATTACACATATACCTTCATATTTATATTGGTATATTTATAAAATGCAAATAAACATGATAAGCCGTTGTCAATAACTACACTAAGTTTAGCTATTATTTTAAAACAGCTAAGTTTAGCTGTTATTTTAAAACAGCTAAGTTTAGCTGTTATTTTAAAACTGCTAAACTTGATGATACGTATTTTGATATACGAGTTTGCCGAAAAAGCAATGTGTTTAAAATGCTATTGCATAAACCAGAATGCGGTGCAAGTTATCGCGTTTAGTTCAACACACGCCAATGCTGTTACTTTAAACAAATTTAGTAAATTCAATCAATTTTAGTCAAGCGATAACTTGTTTGGTAACATTTTAGTTCATCTAGAACGAGCTTTAAGAAAAGGGGCAAACAAGCAATCTTACTTCTTTTTTCTTTTTCGTCCGCCCCAAATCGGTCTGGAATAATTTAAAAATCCATCAGACTAATGTGGTAGTTTGTGGTGAACTTGTGCTTTTTATTGAATACTTCTCGTTCAAACATTCATATATGTCTGAAAATCTGGTTATATTTTTTCCAAGAGTGTAATAAAATGGTTATGTTTATGGCACTAAATATTGCTTTGTTTGAGGTGGTATTCCAATCGATAATATTTCATCAATTTTTTAACAGATACTTTCACTCTTTCAATACATTTTTTTACATTTTTTAGATCCATTTAGATTGGAATGTCTAAATATTTGATTTTTTGGTCTTTGATCAAATTTCGATGATAGTGTTAATTGGATAAAGTCAAATTTATTTAATCAAATAAATTCGACAAGCTTATTTGATAAGTGGAATACCACCTTTAGACATACACAAATAGCTAAGTGAGATATGACTCATGTTACCTCGCCTTCCGCTCGCTTTTTCTCGAGTTCTTTTTGCTTTGCATGTTCTTCAGCAATGCGGGCTTCGATCGCAGCCAAAGATTCTCGGGTGAAGGGTCGGAACAAACTTTGTTCTTCCTCGCTGATCGAGTCCAAGTCTTCGGACATTGTATAATAAACTCCCCCCGAGTAAACTGCCTACTGAAATTTATAATTTTTATTTTAATATAACAAATGAGTGGCAAAATTAGACAGTTTAAATATCTTCACGCCCATATCCCCGAAGACGTTGGCAGAGACAAAACCAATGCACCTACGATTAGCCAAAGACACTAAGTCTCACAATGTGATAGGTGGCAAGCCTATCCCGGGCAACGTTACTTTTAATGGAAAATTGAAAATACCCATTTTCTATTTCTTTTGTAGCCCGACCCAACAGTTTAGGCACGATTAAAAAGTTATTATTTTTTCTGTATATATATATATATATAAGAGAAGTAAGTATTTAGTAGACATATTGATTTCTTTTAAGACTGCTATTACCTAATGACCTATCGAAAATGTTCAGGTAATACCGATCCATTTAAATCCATTTCTTTCTTCTAAAGAAAGATTTAAGATATTTATTGTAATCGAAATACGCATGTTAATGCAATACAGGTACAATATCTTAGATCTTCCTGAAGAAGAAAGAAATGGAGTTAGTTAAATGGATGGATACAGAATAAAGAAAAGTATTTAGTAAAATGGATCGATGATACCCGCAGATTTTCATAGGTCGTTAAGGGGCCATGTATGCTAAAATACGTCAGCAATATACTGTTTTTTTCGTACAAAGCAATTATGGATCTTGGCGACAAAAATACACAAGATTAACATTAATATGCTTTATAAGACTAGTGTTTCCAAAACACGATTCATTTCCCTTTGCTCGATAGAAAATAATCAAAAAGTTAACCCTTTTTTGAAAGCAAAACCCATCTGTCTACTTCAATTATGAAAATATCGACACCAGATTTAACATAAACATAGATAAGTATTGTACCTAAAAGATAACTGTTTCAGTTTTTATATTTATAGTGATTTGGCGCTTAAGACATTTACTTTAGAGCGCAATATTTCATAGTAATCATGGAACGGGGGAGTGCGCTGATTGGCTCTTCTGGCTGACTAAGTATGGGGCCTTAATAGGTGCAGTTACATTATTTTTAACCCTCGACGCAAAAAGAGGGGTGTTATAAGTTTGACATGTCTGTCAGTCTGTGTGTCTGTCTGTAGCATAATAACTCTCGACCGGATGTAGTGATTTCAATTTAGTTTTTTTTTGTATTAAAAGGCAACTTATGTGCGAGTGCTCTTTGATATATTTGATGAAAATCGGTTCAGCCGTTTAAAAGTTGTGGGGGTTGAAAGTGGGGAGATTAACCGAATGTCTGCAAATATTCTCGGATATTTATTACTTTTTAAAAATAAATTAAGCTCTTGTGTAGGGGTTTTTTTAAATTGTTAATTTTTTTTATTATATATATATATATAGATAAGAAGGCGTATACAGAACTTTATATCTTTTGAAGTAATGTCGGACGCAAAGGGCATGAGTTAGGTCAATCCAGAGCTGTGAAACAATGAGTGGAAGTGGGTCATGGCCCCGACAAATATTTACATTACTGTAGCGTAAGTCAAAATAAAACTACGTTACTCTGTCCCTCACTAATAGGTTGTACTTTTACAAATAACATATTTTTTGACAATAATTTGCACGCCCGTATCTTTTAAGTGGTAGGTAGAGTGACAACCAAGGCAGCCACGACTAGCCGAAAATGTGACAGGTGGCAAAACTATCGCGTGGACCCATATCCAATCCCGGGCAACATTGTTTTTATTAGAAAATAGAAAATACAAATTCTCTTTTAGTAGCCCGTTATATATACTAATGTATTAATTTTTTTTTCTTACTTACTGGCAAATGGCCAGATAGTATGTTCTAGTCAGGAGACTCGAGAAAACAGGAAAAAAAACCCCTGTGTTGATCCCAGCTCTTTTGCAGAATAGACCATCTGCTTTTCTGCCAGGCAGCTCGTAAAAGGCAAGCATAGGCTTACCGTCAATAGCACCATGACATCTGATTAGGCCGTAGAGTGTCGCAGTGACTCGGCCGGATTGGACCTATTCCTGCCGCCATAACGTCATGACGTGATCCGGTTCGGAGGTAAGGTAGCCGGTACACTTACTTTTGCTCGAGGCCTAAAATCCCGGCCTCAGGTTGGCAGCACATCATTACCCACTTTTGGTGTCTCTAGGCGATGTGAATTTCTTACCATCAGGAAATCCGACTGCTTGTTTGCCTTCCAATACCATAAATACAAAAAAATATCTATAGTTAATCCTTATCTTCTTTACTCCATTTCGTTACATCTTAGTTCTTGCCATTAGGAGCTGTTTGCTTGTATTACTTTTTAATACGATGAAAAAGATTTAAAATGAGTGGTACTGGCTTTACAGTTTGATATTCCATAATTCTTAATCTCTGTCTTAACCTCATCGCCTCTGTGGTCTAGCGGTCCGAGTGTTTGACTTGACTGCATGAGATCCTGGGTTCGAATCCCGGGTCGGCCAACAAAAAGAAAATTGGATTTTTCCAATTTTGTAACAAAAAAATGTTGGTCGGGATTGGAAATGTGCCCGGTTGGCGATAGGCTTGTCACCTATCACATTGTGGGACTTAGTGTCTTCGGCTAGTCGTGGGTGCCTTGGTTGTGCCTCTGCCTACGTCTTCGGGGATATGGGCGTGAAGATAATTCTTTCTTTAGATTTTTGTGAACTAAATCCTAACATTGTTTGCTCTTTGCCATCTTTTATGCTTAAAGGCGGCAAACCATATTATAACCAACATCATATGAAGTACATAATATATACTAATATTATAAATGCGAAAGTTAGTATGGTTTTTGTTACTCCTTCACACAGAAACTGTTAAACCGATTTTCCTGAAATTTCGCACACCCATAACTTCGATTTACACAGGTTAGTTTTTATCCATTTTTACCCACGTTTTTTGCCGCGGGAAACAGCTAGTGAAACATAAAGCATACATTTATTTGAAAAATCTTTTGTTCATTAACCAGGATTTTAATGGTTTGATACAATATAAGGCTTGTCGTTTATTTGTATAGTAATGTACAAACGACCGTACGTTATCGATTTGACCGTAGTTTCCACTTGGCTATAAGCAAGAATAATGTGCCTCGCGCGTACCTTGCTATAATATTGCATGTGGCATGTATGTGTACAAGATCATGTCTATTAGAATCCTAAACAATTCTCCCATGTTGGTCCGGGCTCCGCTGCAGAATAGACCATCTGGCTTCCTGCCAGGGAGCTCGTAAAAGGCTAGCACAGGCTTACCGTCACTAACATCGTGACATCTAACTAGGTGGTAGAGTTTCGCAGTGCGTCAGCCGGATTGGTACCACCGCCTTACTTATTCCTGCCGCCATAACGTCATGACGTGTTCCGGTTTGGAGGGTAAGGTAGCAGGTAAACTTACTTTTGCTCGAGGCCTAACATCCCGGCCTTAGGTTGGCAACGCACTATTACCATCTTTGGTGTCTCTAGGCGGCGTGAATTTCTTACCATCACGAAATCCGTCAGCTCGTTTGCCTTCCAATATCATAAAAAAAATTGCCTTATGGATTACTAGCTGTTCCTCGGGGCTTTGCTCGCGTGGCAGAAAAAGTATTATCTGAACTAGAGTTGAATTAAAAACTGTATGAATTGTTTATGCGTTTCTTAAACGTACTTATTTATTGTTATTCAATGTCCCATTTATGAGGAATTTCAAACAAAACTTTCAACCCCTATTTCACCCCCTTAGGGTTAGAATTTACAGGAACGCTTAAGTACGTATCTACTCATTTTTAATAAGTAGTCCAAAAATAAAGTTTCATGTTTCTAACTTAAAGAATGACGGCCTTCCATACAAGCTTTTAATCCCTGTTTCACTCCTTTAAGGGTAGAATTTCTGAAATCCCGTCCTTAGTGGGTGCCTACTGTTGCTCGCGACTAGTCAGCGTAGAATAGCTACAATTTTTATAAAACTTTCATCCCTTATTATAGTCCTTTCGAGATATGATAAAAGCATATTACAGCATATACACAATCATACACACATATACATCCAAACACACACGTTGAAGTCGACATAAAGTCCTACAGTAAAATATTTTCTTCTCATGTTTCCTTCTCAAATCTTTTGGACCCCTGTCAACTGGTCTATTATCACCATAGCCAATTTTTGAAAAAAGTAATAGCCTTTATTTGAACTTTATATTATATAAAATTTCATCAAAATCATTTCAGCAGTTTAGCCTTGAAAGAGCAACAGACAGACGGATAGACGGACATTTTTTGTTTCTCTGTTTTTTATTAAATATCATTTAAACAACGTTCCTAGTATTTGTCAGATGGGTTAAGTAAGAGAAAACAAATAAGGGTAATGGTCGCGGTTGTAATTAAAGCTTTGCCTTAAAAGTAAGATAAGCTAAGTTGTCAAAAGTATACTACTATCAAATAGTATAATAATATCAAACTTTTCGGAAACCTCACACTATAATGACATGCCTCTGGACAGCAACACATCTACATCTCCGGTGTCTCTAGGCTGCGGATATCTCTTACCATTAGGGGAGCTACGTAGTCTATAATATAAAAATGGATTGCTAAATGTGTTGGTAAGCGCATAACTTCCGAGTGACTGAACCGATTGGGCCAATTCTTTTTTTGTTGTGTTAGTTATTGTCAGAAGGGAAAATTGCAGGGAAAATGGGAAAAACAATACTTTATTTTTTCCCATACAAACTGAACGGGTGGAACGATAATCGCCGGGACTGCTAGTTTGCAATAAAAATGAGTTACCTCACAGTTTTTCTGAAATTTTGTCGCTAACCAATTTGAAATTAAGTCAAACCAAATAGGTCTTTAACTACATACATATACAGTTTGGTTTTAAATTGTTCGTTTGAAATAATTCTAGTCAACCCAAAAAAAAGCAAAAAGCACTAAGGTCGCTCTGAAGCGATAAGACCGCCTTTGTGCACCTGAGTTAAATATTATAAGTGAAAGAGTGTGTATTTTTTTGTAAATTTTGGAGCATAATAAAGTGTATTCATTCATAAAACACTCCTATAAAACCCCTTCAAACCCTATCCAAAATATCTCCGCTTAACCAGGGTTAACACGATTGAGTGGCTTACTGACTAACCCTATACTCCAAAAAAAAAAATTAATTCTTGACCGGCTTATTTCATTCCATAGACTAACGCCCAGTTTCTACATTCAAGAAACTAATAGTTTTTGCTTTCGAACTGTATTTTTTTCTACGAATAGTAAAAAATCTAACTACAGTTGTTCGCTGTCTATCGATAGCTCAAAGCATTTTGTGTAACTAGGTGCAACGCTTCTTTACTTTTGGATAAAGAACCAATAGTTATACTAACGGACTACGGTTCGTTGATTATAGAAACCGTGCTATCAAAGCTATGTCGTAGTACTTAAAACATCATTATCACTATAACCTTAGATTCACTTGCTACCGATACTCTCTGTCTACCACGTAAGGGACTTGGCATGAGGATATGTATATTTGTACGTATAATTTAAGCACAGTAAATATGCAAGTTTTATCCCACTTCATTTCATTATTACACTTTTTTTTTCATTATTAAATTTAAACGAAAAACCACGAGGCAAATATTATCAAATTGAAAAAGGATTAACTCTGAATCATTCAGATATAGGTAGGTAGTAGGGTGTCTAACCCTTCCGGAACGCCCGAGACACTCCAGTAATAACGGCTAGCCTACCAAGCTTCCGGAATGTAATCCCATTTTTTCTAAATTGAAACTTACTATCATAAATTAACAAAATAAAAACTATCTACTTCGCAAACAGTTACAAATATTAAAAATTGAGAGTAAAACTTTGTTAAAAACCCCTGAAATGGTAGAGATGCAGCTCGAAAGCAATATAAATATAAATTAAAATAAATAATAAGATAAGTTTTTTTTAAATCACCCTTGTCCCCCGATTTGTTAAAATCCTCCGAGTTAGTTCTTTGGAGAGTTGGCACTCCTAGGGGGTAGGTATAATCAGAGGTCCCTTCCTTTAATACAATGAACCAGCAAAATTCTTAGTTACTGAGTAATCAAGTAAAAACATATGCCCATCATCTTTATGCGTGGTGATCTACAACTATGCGATTCCGAAGACATTTTTTACCCCGTATAACACCTTTTTGGAATCAGTTACCTAGGGCGGTATTCCGAAACTATTATGACTTAGGGACCGT
>NJDC01058223.1:118657-131674 GCA_002245475.1 Calephelis virginiensis
AAGGCTGGTATAGATAGACAGACTGAAAAAAATCTAACAAC
Organism: Calephelis virginiensis; assembly: GCA_002245475.1. Taxonomy (NCBI): domain Eukaryota; kingdom Metazoa; phylum Arthropoda; class Insecta; order Lepidoptera; family Riodinidae; genus Calephelis; species Calephelis virginiensis. The sequence continues at coordinate 118,699 of NJDC01058223.1, forward strand.
GCTAAACAAATTGACAGAGTGACAAAATTTCTAAAAAATTCAAAAACATTGTTCTGTTTTAGTCGCCTGTACCTTTTTAAATATCTTCACTGTTTTTCTTTAATGTATTTTCTAGAACATACTCTTCTATAGTTTTATTATTAGTAAAGATAATAAGTAAGTATGTTCACGCCCATATCCCTGAATAGGTAGGCAGAAGCACAACCAGGGCAGCCACGACACCACAATGCGTAGCGAGCAACGTCTTTTTAAATATAAAATTGTAAAAACCCAATTTTCTTTTTATTGCCCGACCCGGGATTCGAACCCGGGACCTCATGCAGTCAAGTCCTACAACTGAACCACTAGACTACAGAGGCGACCTTAGGCGACAGTAAAGATAATATAATAAATAATTTAATAGGTTAATTGATTATCACTTGGTAAACCAAGTATAATTAATGGCTTTTCTCATAAATGGATAACAGAGCTGAAAAGAGATAATACTGGCCATAACGATTTGAGTACTAATTTATGTATCTTTTTTTTACTTTTCGCCTTCACTTTGTAACGTAGGAATGTGATGACCCTTGCGCTTGTTGTATATTACAATTAAGCCATTCTTCTTGGCATATATTTCAAATGTGACTAGTTTAATTGTTGGCTGGTTCTTCAAATGAGTCCCAGTTCAAAACGGTGATTGAGGTAAGAAACAAACTTCCCATATGTCTCTTCTAGTCAGCTTTCAAAGGGAACAGTCAGCACATATTTTCACCCCGGTGACAACTGGGAAGACAATTGTCAGCTGTCACTAGACTAGAGGGGACTACTGGGAATAATTCTTACATGCTTACCTTCATGCCAGACCCTTACGGGGTAAATATTTCAACCCCACTCTATAACAGAGTAAACGGGATTAAGATTAAAATATAAGTACCTACAGATCTCGTAATTTTTATAAAAGAACTGTAAGTTTCTCTAGATTGATAATTTAAAATAAGTAAAATTGTAAAATCCAACTTCAAATTTTTATTTTATGTCATTAAAGTACACGAAAAGTACTTTTTTATTTTCTTTGATTCCATTAACAGATCTAAAAAGTAAAAGCAAGAGGGCTACCTTAAAAAATGTTACTTCAAATGTAAAAGGTTTTTAATATCGCTTCTCAAATATGTAAGGAATCAACAAACATAAAAAGTATAGAAGCATAAAACTTTCTCCTTTTTTTAAAGTCAGTACATAAAATAAAACTCAAATTAAAAAAGCCTCCAACAAAACCTATACGCAATATTGCTAAGAACCATCTTTATAATGTCAACTTTAAAAAAAACCGCATCTAAATCGGTTCATATGTTCAAAAGTTATGGTGCCACAGACAAACATACACACAGATACGTGAAACTTATCACACCTCTCTTTTCCATCAAGAGTTAATAAATAAAAGGAATCCATGACGCATGTCACGGCTCCACAATAGGAAAACTTGTATTTACTTCATACCGGAACTAATTTGGGACAGCATTCGCTGATATATCGAATTTTCTCAACTATTACGGACTGTCAAAGTTGGGTGGACATCTTGTGATTCTCTAACTTTTTTAAAAAAAAGCTTTGAAAAGCTTTGAGATTTTTGCTTTAGCTGTCTAATTGATTGTTAGAAATAGTCTAACACTCGATGGAAAAAGAGAAGTGTAATAAGTTTGACGTGTGTATTTATGTGTTTGTGGCATGACAACTTTTGGTCGGATTGATAGATTTTGATGCGGATTTTTTTGTTTGAAAGCTGACATGATTGAGATGGTTTTTAGCTGCAGCAAATGTTGGGTTTGGCGAGAGTTGTTGCAAACTTTTTTTATGATACTGGAAGGCAAAGAAGAATTCACGCCACTTAGGTGGGACGCACACCAAAGGTGGTAATGGTACGTTGTCAACCTGAGGCTGGGATGTTAGGCCTCGAGCAAAAGTAAGTTTACCAGCTACTTTACCCTCCGAGCCGAAACACGTCAACGGCAAGCACTGACGTTATGGTGGTGGTATCAAACCGGGCGAGTCACTGCGAAACTCTACTAGTAACTAGTGGGATGTCAAGGTGCCAGTGACGGTAAGCCTATGCTCGCCTTTTACAAGCTGCCTGGCAGGAAGGCAGATGGTCTAATCTGCAAAGGAGCCCGGACCATCACGGGGAAAATTTTAATTAATTTAATAATAAAAATTAATAAATTTTTAATTTAAGTGTTATAAATAAATATCCCTAGACATGTTACTTATCCAGAGATATTTTTTATAACACTAGTGTACTTTTTAGTATGCAATAACTGTTTTAATAAAAAACAGTTTCTAAAACAATTAATAGCCTCTGTGGTCTAGCGGTTCGGCGTCGGACTTGACTTCTTGAGGTTCCGGGTTCCACCCCGGATCAGACAACAAAAAAAGAATTAGAAAATGTAAATTTCCAATTTTCTAATAAAATTAACGTTGCCCAGGATGTATATGTGCCCGGTTGGCGATAGGCTTGTCATCTATCACATTGTGATAGTTGGTGTCTTCGGCTAGTAGTGGGTGCCCTGGTTGTGCCTCTGCCTACGCCTTAGGGGATATGGGCGTGAAGATACTTACTTTTTATTTCCTATTGTTTGAGATGAAATAAGTATCGTTAAAAGGTTTCCTGAATTATAATCGCAGAGGATTATCTCATTTCGGCTCCATTGTAATCCATTAGCCCGTTAATGAAGCATTAATAAATAATTAAAGTAAGCGATTCGCTACATTAATACATTCGACATAATTGGCTAATAATGAATTTATTATGGTGAATGTATTGGGTGTAATTTAAGTGTATCCAATCCCGAGCAACATTGTATTTTATTAGAAAATTGGAAAAACCAAGTTTTCTTTTTGTTGCCCAACCCGGGAATCGAACCTCATGCAGTCCTCATGCAGTCCTCATGCAGCAGTCGGGACCTCGTGCTGTCAAGTCCAACACCTGGACCGCTAGACCATAGACGCGATCTATATACGAATAATTGCTGTGATTTAAATGTTAAAATGTAAATAATTATTTTATTTATATTATTCCTTAGATTAAGAAACACTTGTACTGTTTTACGTATGAATTATAATTTATTATTTAGTAAATAGCCTACCGGTTTCGCTTACAACAGCATCATCAAGGCTAAAACTTAAGGATATGAATATTTAGAAGCTTTACCGTGCGCCGAAAAAAATATATTATTTAAAAAAAAATTAAAATGTATTATTTATTCAATTGAAATAACATCACAGACGTTAACAGTAGTTTGAGTGAAATCGTGGTCGCTAACTTGTTCTTTCTTAATACTAACAATATTTTAAGACACTAGCTGTTGCCCTCAGCGTTGCCCGCGTGATTAATGGTCGCACAGGAACTTTTTTTTTTGGATAAAAACTATCCTATGTAATAATCTGAGTTATCCTCTATGTGTGGATAAATTTCATGAAACTCGGTTTAGCTCTTTTTGCGGGAAGAAGTAACAAACAAACAAACATAAAAACTTGCGCATTTAAAGTATTAATAATCACAAGCAATTAATTATTAAGAATATATTGTGACATTGTTATTCAAGTAAAAGTAAAAGTATATTCACGCCCATATCCCCGAAGAGGTAGGCAGAGGCACAACCAAGGCACCCACGACTAGCCGAAGACACTAAGTCCCACAATGTGACATGCCTATGCACATTCCCAATCCCGACCAACATTTTTTTTATTAGAAAATTAGAAAAATCCAATTTTCTTTTTGTTGGCCGACCCGGGGTTCGAACCCGGGACCTCATGCAGTCAAGTCCAACACTCGGACCGCTAGACCACAGAGGCGATATAGGTTATTCAAGTAACCTATGGTTTTACTATTTTTATTATACAATTTGCTCTGTGGTCTGCCAGACCGGCGTTGGACTTGACTTTATGAGGTTTCGGGTTTAATCCCCAGGTCGGGCAACAAAAAGAAAATATATTTTGAAATTTTATAATAAACACAACGTTGTTCGGTATTGGATATATGGGCATATTTAGTGTGGTGGTCGTGGTAGGTGTGCCACTTATCACATTGTGGAACTTAGTGTCTTTGGCAAGTTGTAGAAGCCCTGTTTGTACCTCTTGAATTCAGCCGTGAAGATACTATAATATTCTATCATACAATTTTAACAATTTTAATATAGAAACACTCGTACGCGTGACTTCTTGAAACGACAAATCTTAGCTTCAAAAAGAGACTGTCCCGTTTCGGTTTTTATGATAAACGACGGTTGTTATATAAAAAATAAATTCAATTTTATAAACAAAATATTTAAAAATACTTTTCCCAATAGAATTATTCAAAGGGTTCCTGCCAATTTATAAAATAAAAGTTAAATTTCATTCCGGCGCCGGGCTGCGTGCGAACGTTTTTTGTCACAATAAAATAATACATTTTCTTAATAACCACTCAGGAAGATCCTTTGTGAACTTAAAATATGCTTAACATTGAATGAAATGTCTTTGTTTTATAAAGTTTAATTTACGTAACAAAAACACTGGATATTCACTTAAAATTATTTGTATTAGTAACTTTACAACGTATTATTGTTTAATACATTACAATTACACATATACGTAAATCTCATTACTTTTAATATAAAATCGATTATTTTATTTGACATATCGAATTTAAGTAGCATTATCAACTCGATACTTATCCGAACCCAAGCATCGTTGTTTTTTGTTAGGAAATTGAGAAAACACATTTTTAACCGTCTGGAACGGGTTTCTAACCCTGACTACATTCAAAGCCAAGACCAGGCACTGCATAGCAGAAGCGATTAACCTATATATTATATAGGTACATTTATATTTTTTAGGGCGTAATATGATACTATTCTGTTAGATATTTAATGATTCAGCAGATAAACTTGCGCCATTCGTTTTCGATCCATGAACTTTATAAACTTCAAACAATACGAATGTGGATGGATATAGGTACCCGGGGAGACCAAAGTTGACATTCCACGATCAGATCACTCGGATATTATCCGAGGGTGGTGTCAAGAGTCTCCGAAACCGGCGTGTTTGTATGGAAAGGGTAATGAATGTGAAGGAACCCAGACAGGTTTGTCAGTATCGTGAGGTCTGGCGCTCGATACTCTCTGCCTACCAAGTAAGGCGATTGGCATGAAGATATGAATGTATACATATGTATGAACAAAATTTTGCTGAATCGAAAAAGTCCTGACTCATTATGTAACCATTAAACGTTTATCTAACTCTAATGTTAAAATATTTAGACAATAAACGTTGATCTGAATTATAAGTAAGGTAAATAGCTAGTCGTACTACTTAATTTAAACAATTTTGTTTTTCAGTTTTAGTACAAAATATCTTTACAAAATATCAAAATGTATGTAATAACAAAATGTCAATCTATCAAGCAACTTGTAAAATACTAACACCGTGACCATGACTAGGTGGTGCTCGAATCGCTCGGATTGATATGATTATCTTGTCTTTGTCTGACACCATAAAGGCAGTGGACGTCAGGACATTCTCCTAAAAAAAGTATCTTCTCGCCCTTATCCCTTAATAGGTAGGCCGGGCCACAACCAGGGCAACCACGACTACCCAAAGACACTAAGAAGTCCCACAATGTGATAAATGGCAAGCCTATCACCAACCGGGTACATATCCAATCCCATCAACGTTATTGTTATAAATAAAAAGTTTCTTCACGCCCATATCCCCGAAATAGTCGGCAGAGGCATAACCAGGGCACCCACGACTAGCCGAAGACACTAAATCCCACCATGTGATAGTTGGCAAACCTATCGCCAACCTGGCACATTTCTAATCCCGGGCAACGTTATTAGAATATTATCTTTAATAGAAAATTTAAAATACAAATTTTCTAGTTTTTAAGTTGCCCGACCCGGTAATCGAACCATGGAGCTTAAGAAGTCAAGTGCGACGCTGGACCGTTAGACCACAGAGGCGAAATTCTCCTATTGATATGTAAAGTAAGATTAGGTATCTCTTAAAATTGGTCATACATCATTTGGGTTTTTCTAAACTTAGCGTCTTTTTTGTCCAGAGAAAACAAAGCTTAATTTCTGATCAATGTAATAATTCTAATAATTTTTATTTAAAAAGAAAAGCTTAATAATCCATTTAAATGGCCAAGAAACTTTTTGAACGTTGATGCTGAAGCGTAGCTGCGTAGGCGAAACCGATCGAACTCGCGTAGCTTCGTAGATACATGGGGGCGGGGTTCTACGTTATACTACGTTACGGTTTTGACTCGCTGCTACAATAAAGAGCTACAAGCTAAGATACCTACTTTACAAGACAATGTTTACTCATTATTATTTTTCATAAAAAATATCCAACTTTTTGGTACCTTTTTTTATGATAATGGAAGGCAAACAAGCAGAAGGATTTCCTGATAGTAAGAAATTCACGCCGCCTAGAGACACCACAAGTGGTATGGTGCGCTGCCAACCTGAGGCCGGGATGCTAGGCCTCGAGCAAAAGTAAGTTTATCAGCTACCTTACCCTCCGAACTGGAACACGTCAACGGCAAGCATTGGACGTTATGGTGACAGGAATAGGTAAGGCGGTGGTACCAATCCGGGTGAGTGGGATGTCACGGTGTTAGTGACGGTAAGCCTATGCTCGCCTTTTACGAGCTACCTGGCAGTAAGGCTGATGGTGTATTCTGCAAAAAAGCCCGGACCAGCACGGGGATCTATATTCAAATTAATACTTAACGAAACTTCAATGATTTATTTTATACAAGTATTTCTCCGAGGCGTTGTCCGGTTTTATAGCTTCAAAGTTTGATAGCTCTACTGCAGAAACTACTTCAGATGTTAGAATAAATAATGGTTTAATCTTGGCCACGAATTTAAAATCCATAGGCTAAGGATGATGAGAAAAGCGACTGGTTTTATTCAATTTATTTTAAAAAGAATTAATACAAGTGTTTTATGATAATAAATATTATATAAAAACATCAACGATTTTTAAACAAAAAAATCACCTTAAACAGAATTCTATCCGCAATGATAAACTTATTTTGATTGTATCACACAAAACTGTGTGACATCTCGAAATAAGATAATTGATCAAGGGAAAGATATCATAATAAATATTAACGGAATTACCAACCAACAAAAAGAAAATTGGATTGTTCCAATTTTTTAATAAAAAAAAATGTTGGTCGGGATTGGAAATGTGCCCGGTTGGCGATAGGCTTGCCACCTATCACATTGTGGGACTTGTGTCTTCGGCTAGTCGTGGGTGCCTTGGTTGTACCTCTGCCTACCTCTTCGGGGATATGGGCGTGAAGATTAACGGAATTAACTACGAGTATTACCGCATCTGCCTTATTCACCTAATGTGGCACTGTCATACTTCTTTCTGTTTCCTAACCTAAAAAAGCATGTGGGAGGTCAAAGATTTGCGAAAACTGATGAGGTCAAGTAGACGCATATTTTGACTCTAAGGAAGTATCATTTTTTTTCTAACTTTCTAAATGTATTATTTATTCAATTGAAATATCATCACAGACGTTAACAGTAGTTTGAGTGAAATCGTGGTCGCTAACTTGTTCTTTCTTAATACTAACAATATTTTAAGACACTAGCTGTTGCCCGCAGCGTTGCCCGCGTGATTAATGGTCGCACAGGAATATTTTTTCTGGATAAAAACTATCCTATATGATAATCTGAGTTATCCTCTATGTGTGGATAAATTTCATGAAACTCGGTTTAGCTCTTTTTGCGGGAAGAAGTAACAAACAAACAAACATACAAACTTGCGCATTTAAAGTATTAATATGATAGTCACAAGCAATTCATTATTAAGAATATATTGTGACATTGTTATTCAAGTAAAAGTAAAAGTATCTTCATGCCCATATCCCCGAAGAGGTAGGCAGAGGCACAACCAGCCACGACTAGCCGAAGACACTAAGTCCCACAATGTGATAGGTGGCAAGCCTATCGCCAACCGGGCACATATCCAATCCCGAGAAAGGTTTTTTTTAATTAGAAAATTAGAAAAATCAAATTTTGTTTTTGTTGCCCAGGAATCGAACCTGATACCTCATGCAGTCAAGTCCGACAACTGAACCGCTAGACCACAGAGGCGATCATTGATATAATATAGTTTGAAATAATGAAAAATGTTAAGGATTTAATACCCCCTTCGGGCGAAATCAAGGGTGCAACTAAAGATTCAACACATAAAGTACAATTCTGCGAAATCACTTTCAACAATGTTACAGTTTGTGTATCAACAAAGTATAACCTTAACTAAGTCTGACTTTGTTGTTAAGAACTCCCATACAAACTTTACCCGCCCACTTTCTGAGAATAATGTCTCTTAAACGTGAATAATTCTTAATAAAGCCAACATTTTCAACTGATTTTTAGATTTACTTTAAAATACTTTTTTTATTTTTTTTTTTGTAAGAGGGAGGCAAACGAGCAGGCGGGTCACTTGATCATCACCGCCGCCCATGGACACCTGCAACACCGGGGGGGTCACAGGAGCGTTGCCGGCCTTTAAACCCTAACCCCTGCTACTAATGTAGCACCCCAAAAGCTCTGGCGACCTTACTCACTTGCAGGAACACAACAACACCAAGGTTTTGCTGCTTGGTTACGGTCTTCTGTAAACTTCTGTAACTTCCCCAGACAGGCTGCTCCAATACGAGTGATAAATTCACTATGCTCTACCTCTCTTGAACATTTTATAATAGAACGTTTTCTTATTCAAGGTTTGTAACACAGACAGAGGCGGGTTTTGTTTTATAATTGACATGTCATAAATGTTTATACCGTTTTGGATTGAATATTGAATAAAATGACCCAAGAAAAGTAATAAGAAAGAAAATAAACTAAACAATTTTCCAAAAACTGTCAATTAGTCAATTAGGGCAGGACTACAAAAATAGACATGAAATGGCTGAAATAATTATGATAATAGGTTGTTAACGACCCTATGTCGAGACATAGGCATTACAATCTAAAATATTTATAAAACGTAGACAACTACATTGATTTTATGAAAGTAACGTGACCTCGATTCGAAATGATTACAATAGTAACATCTCATAAATGTTTCCCTTCGATTTTACTCGTTTCTTATACTTCTTAGTACAAACGCAGAACGCTAGACTCGTTATAGTAGCGGCACTCTTTGATGGCCTGTTTGATAAATTACAATATTAAAGTGATGGTCAATTTATTATTAAAAGAAAATATAACCAATTGTGAGTCGAATTTATGTTTATTGCATTTTAACTACTTCAGAAAATAATAGCGAATAAAACGAATATTTAAATTTTATTTAGATACAACAAATACCAACTGACTGAGTTGCCGCTTCTACAGTGAAAGAGAAATTGATATACCGGACCACCGAACGGGCGTGCAGCCCTCGACATTCTTCTTCTTTTATAAATATGGCTTTCGATCGTTTTTCACGACTTACTTTGCCAATGTCAAATTAGTTAATTCTTATACACTCATTAGTCACTATGTACAAAGTCATGTCAAGTCAGGGTCTTGAGTAAAGCAGTGGCTTCGTTACTCAAGCTCATCTAGTGAGATTTGACGGCAGCGAGGAAATAGACGATAAACTAATTTCTTCATCATTATTGCATTTGTGCACTTTCACTGAACAAAAAGAATCTAATCTCCGCCTAAATTAACCAATTTTACTCAATATACACACGAAATTTAATAATAATGAAAAAATACGACCATCTTCATTCACGATGGCGCCAAAAGCTCTTCCTCGACTCACACAGGTAGACGGTAAGCTTTTGTATGCAAGCAGTATCAAACGCAAACATTTAATTATTTCACTCTCTACAAGTAGATAGTAAAATTACGAAGTAATAAAAAAAAATATATGTTAACCCGTTTGTGAAGTTCCTAAAGGTTTTTTTTTATATTAGAGGTCAGTAAGGGGCTCTCCTAATGGCAGAGACAACCGTGGTCTATACACCATATATGTTAGAGATGAACACGGGTACCCCGGGGATAACCAAGTCACCGGGGACTCGCTACGTGGTTTGACAAAAGTATACAGAAGTGGTGATGTGTCGTAGTCGTAGCGTGTGATATACATCAAGGTAGGTATATATACAGACACCTACATATACATGTGAGTGCATTTGGTTATTCATTTATATAAGGGAGACCAAAACAAATCTTTGTAATGTTAGGCACATGTGATTGGTATTTGGTTTGAATAGTATATTTAATATCCTGATCTTGACAAAAAAGGAAACAAGTTTTAAAAAGTTTCTTCACGCCCATATCTTCGAAGGAGTAGGCAGGGCCAGGGCAGCCGAAGACATTAAGTCCCGAAATGTGATAGGTGGCACACCCATAGTAAAACGGTCATATGTCCAATCCCGGGCAACGTTATTTTTTAAGAAAATTGAAAATATACATTTTCTATTTTTTTTTGTGACCTGACCCGGGGATTGAACCCGGGACGTCTAGCTTGACTTCTAGACGTCCCGGGTTCGATCCCCGGGATCCACAGCCGAAGACATTAAGTCCCGAAATGTGATAGGTAGCACCCCCATAGTCAAACGGTCATATATCCAATCCCGGGCAACGTTATTTTTAAGGAAATTGAAAATATAAATTTTCTATTTTTTTGTGGCCTGACCCGGGGATCGAACCCGGGACGTCTAGAAGTCAAGTCCGACGCCGGACCGCAGACCACAGAAGCGACAAGAGATAGTTATGTATAATAGTGTTTTAGATAAGCCCTCATTGGACGCAGCTAGAACACTGTACACATACCTTTAAAATATGAATATTTAAAAATTTGTTAGGTTTAAGTTAGAATAATGGTATCAGAGATTGTCGTTTTCACCATGTGAAAAAAATATCTAAATGTAGATTAAAAATATCCTGACCTCATAATGATAACGCACTGTCAAAATCTTGGGTGTATATACTGACGTATGCTAAATGAATAGTTATTTTAATGGTATCGCAACGACAAGTAGACGAATGATGGTAACAATAAGTAATGATGGTGGTAATTATTGTCAAACTGAAGTTGGAATTAACAGCATACTTTGATCATGATGATCATGGCGAACACTAACATGATAGTTTTAAGTTTGAATAAGGAATATGAAAGCCGATTACAAGAGGGTTATTCCATAATAAAGTGAGGCATCGAGTCGGTGGGAATTAGATTATACTAGACGATAACATGGCTGCCGGACGATAAACTCTGTTTATGTAAACCATCTCTATGGGTTGTATGTACTTTTACAGAGTGGTTCCGCGTTATTTTATTTGATGTTTTATTGGTTTGTTCAGGGAAAGGTAAGTAAAAAAGCCAGTTTAAGTAAAGAAATGTATAACCTCCAAGAATCAAATAGGAATAACTCTTTCTTAGGTTTTAGCCTATTACGTTAGTATTTTGCTATTAGTCAAGTAGAAATTTGCATCAAATTTTATATCAATTTTAATCAATTATAGTTAGACGTCAGTAAGTCATGTCAGGCTCTTGGGCAAGCTCATGAAATGGGATTTGGCGGCAAGGAGGATATACACGATACGCTAATTTCTTATTATCTATTATCCATCTCTAAACAAGATTGTACTAAATGCCACCAAAATTCACTAATTTCACTATTTCAGAACTACCTGAAGTAACGCTAGGTTGATAGTGATGGTAGCTATAAGAGTTCGTCTTTCAGAGCTCTAAAAACTATAGACCAGATGCTTTTATACCAAGCAGCAGATAATCTTCAGTTTGATATGATGACCATGATATGAAAGCATGATTAGGGTGACCGTATTGTGATAACTTTTTTTATGTGAGAGATCAGCGAACGACTCTCCTGATGGTAAGAAATAACCGTGGACTATTAAAACCATCGATATTACTGGTGTGTCGCTGTCCCGTAGCCGGAATATTAAGCATATTGTGCAGGTCTACAGGTTAAACTACCCCCCGAGCCAGAATATAATAGAGTCTTTATGACGGCAGGAATTGGTAAGGCGGTTGATCCCAACCCGGACAAGTTGCTGACCGATATTTAAACCAGTGCTCGCCTCTTACGGGCTGCTTGGCAGAGAAGTAGATGGTCTATTCTACTCCAAAGTCCTGGACCAACACGGGAAAATCTTATTCTGGATTTGTATTGTTCATCAGTGCTCACTTTCGTGTTCCTTTTGGAAAGTATAATAGCTAGCAAAAAAAAAGAAAGAGCCTTACGTACAAGGCTAATTTGTGTATTAAAATATCATTGAAATATTCGAAACATATCAAATTGTATTGAAAGTGATAAATGTCGTACAGAAAGCGCGCGTAGATGTACGCATAGTCCCGCAGTTGCGCCAGAAAGGGGAACCTTGAACCGCTCCACCCCCACCCCTTTTCAACCCACTTCCCCCTTCGCCCTCGAAAACTCTATCTTGTGTTTTTCTCTATCAATATGATGCACGGAGGATAAAGGTTGCATACTTAACATACTTAAACCGTCACGGCGATTTTTTAATTATATTTTTAAATGAAATGGGTGTTTAGAAACGAAGCTTAAGAAGTTGTAGAAAAATACTTCAAAATTGTAACACACAAAAAAGTACAGAATTCGTGTTTAATAAATAGATATAACTATACTTAATATAATAGAAATATATAAAGTGTGACAAAGTCTCTTCTGTCTATTATTTTTCATGGCTAAGCCATTGAGCCTGTTTAGATGAAATTTAATATGCATTTATTCGAATACCCGAATTCAAACATAGGCTACATTAAAAACTAGAACCTCTAAAAAGATAATGTAAAACGTAAACTTAATGTAAAACCATAACTATTCTACGCTGACAAAGTAAATAGCTAGTAATGGCATTAAGGGGCCATGTATGCTAAAATACGTCAGCAATATACTGTTTTTTTCATACAAAAGCAATTATGGATCTTGGCGACAAAAATACACAAG
>NJDC01058223.1:132043-163198 GCA_002245475.1 Calephelis virginiensis
AATGCTAGCCACGTAGGTAGACGGACTTTCAGTTACACGTTACTCATACTCGTATACGCTTAATGTAACGTTATATTGCGTTAAAAACCTAAGTTTGAGATTTATAACTTTTTGCATAAGTTTTTAAATTGAAACATGAACATGGAAAATTTGTCTATTGTGCCTTGACCTAGTGAAATAGTTAAGCATACGTATTGCATACGTATTATACAAAACCTAAAGAAAAACAGCTTATTGAAATCGATTTTTAATCGATTCCAAAAAGGAGAAAGTTATCAATTCGTCTTTATTTTTCTGTTTCACTCGGCAAATAATTAACATTTTTTTAAGATTTTATTCAAAAGATAAGTCATGATTCCTTCCTGTAGAAGGAATCATGACTGATTCCTTCTACAGTCCGTATGAATCTAATACAAAAATCCTATTAGTATTATAAATGCGAAAGTTTGTATTTGTTTGTTAGTCCTTCAAACAAAAACCGTTCAACCGATTTCCATGAAATTTGGCACACACATAGAGGATAACTTGGATTAAAACACAGGAGTTTTTATCTCGTAAAAATGTTCCTGTAGGACCACTAACCACGTGGGCAACGCCGCGGGCAACAGCTGGTATACTAATAAAGATATATATTGTACGGCTGGATGGCTGAACTGATCGGTTCTCTAAAAATGTCTCGACTGATTACTATTCTACTCGTATTTGAAAGACTTCACTCTCGGGGTCATCTCAAATAAATTAGATCAGCGTCCAGGGATTTTGCAAGGATGGAAAGCTTTTGTACTATAAAACGATTACGTCTATTTCAAAAGGAAATACCTCAACAAAAGTAAATTAATTTTCATGACATTTACTCTTTTTAAATAACTTGTACTTTTGCACAATACACTTCTTTTCCGCCTCGTTAGTTAACTAACTAACTTCAATGACTTAACGCGTGACTAGAGTTCGATTCGCGACAGGGGCAGGCATTTGTGTCATGAACATTAAAAAATAACATTTAAATGACTGCATTACTGGGTGTATTTTATCGGTATTTGAGTATTTTCAAGTAATGGTATCGTCGACTAACACCCATAACACACGTATAAAATAATTTGCTTATTTTGTAGTTAGATGTTATTTGTGCAATTTGTCCAAGGTTTTACGAGTATTTTTAAAAATCACTGCCTAAAGAAATTGTTAGCATTCAATCATTGCAGTCTTTAAGAAGTCAGTTTTAGGGATACCAGATGGTATTATTAGTCAATATGTGTATACCAGCTATCCCGGCGAACTTCGTTCTATCCGTTCAGTTTGTATGGGGAAAAATAAAGTATTGTTTTTTCCATTTTACCTGCAATTTTCCCGGTTTTTCTCTCCATAAGAACCTTCCTCTGACAATAACTAACACAACAAAAAAAGAATTATCCAAACCGATTAAGTCGCTCGGAAGTTATGCGCTTACCAACACATTTAGCATTTTATACGAGTATTATAGACTAGCTGCTACCTGCGGCTTCGCCCGCGTTTTCACAGAAACCCGGTGTGCGATCGGGATTAAAAATAGCCTATATGTTAATCCAGGTCACAATCTATCTGTCTTCCAAATTTCAGACAAATCCGTTCAGCCATTCAAGCGTGAAAGAGTAACAAACATCCATACATCCATACTTACAAACTTTCGCATTTATAATATTAATAGGATTTAACATTTTATGTTAAACTAGATCTATCGGTTTTATTTTTCGTAGAATCATCAGAGCTATTTAAATTAACTTTCTTGTTCAGTATTTTGTTCGTGGTTCCTGACGAGCCAGATCATATTGTGAAAAGTGAAACTGGTTGGGTAAAGTGTCAAATAAAGTGTTATAAATAGTTCCAATAGTGTTATATAAAAAGTAAAAAAAATAGACGAGCCAGATCATATTGTGAAAAGTGAAACTGGTTGGGTAAAGTGTCAAATAAAGTGTTATAAATAGTTCCAATAGTGTTATATAAAAAGTAAAAAAATAGTGTTATATAAAAAGTAAAAAAAATAGACTCTTCTGTGATATTATTTTTAAAAGTGCTTTAATTATTAATCTAGCCTGCAGTTTTATCCGGGTGGTATTAACAATGTTCTTAGCTTTCAATAGAAAATACGTTCGCTTCCACCAAACTGATATATAATCAAGTATAATTTTGCTTTAAAGTTGGACCTTGTCTAACGAATATTGGAATCCCAGGAAAAAATAGTAAAACGACTATAAAAATCCTAATATCTTTTTTGCAGGATTCTAGAATTTTTTTTTATTATATTCATTAAATAATACATCCTTATAACTTTTCTATGTTTTCATTCATAGACTCTTCAAAATGACCTTAGGTAAAATGAAAATTGAAAATGAAAATTATTTATTTGCGGAATATTTGTGTTAAAAAGTTGTTACAAAGATGTTTAAGAATACAACATATTCTACCACATTGTGGTGTGCAAATATTTAATTAAATTTAAAGAATGTACATTTAAATGGCAACATCTATTTATGGGAGCTGCCTATGTTTTTTATCAACAGACATATAGTAGTATTTCAATACGTAAGCAGCAATAACATACAAATACACATAAGATCTGGTCAAACAACTTTATCACAAACTAGCTTTCCGCCGCTTTCCGGTATAAAAATTCCCTATTTCATCCCAAGGGAGGATTTAATCGGGATATAAAGTATTATATCACCCAAATCAGCTCATACCCTATCTCTTTACCAAATTTCATCAATATCCGTGCAGTAGTTTTTACGTGATTGACGGACAAACATCCAACCAAACAAACTTTTACATTTATACTCGTATTATTAGTGTGATTAATTCTATTACATATCAAATTTAGGAAGATTTCTGATATCTCTTTTTATGAATTGGAATTTATGTCTGACTGGCCAATTCCAAGGTAAGTGAAAACAATTCGAACCCGAAGTCAATATTGTTTGCTTCAAAAATTCGAATCAGCTTGTGCCGAGGTTATACTAATAACACGTTCAAAGGCAGCTGGGAAGACAATATTTGCTTGTAGCTTTTTTAGTTAGAACCCAGTTATTTGTAAGTATCTTCATGCCCATATCCTCAAAGGAGTAGGCAGAGGCACAATCAGGGCACCCACGATTAGCCGTAGACACTAATGTCCATGTGATAGGGGGCAAGCCTATCGCCAACAGGCAATCCTGGACAGTATTAATTTTATCAGAAAATTGAAAATATACATTTTGTACTTTTTTTGATATTATTATTATTATACAGTACTACTGTTTAAATTATGTGCTTCGACGTTACACTTTTTACTCTTTTTACACTTGATAAGTACCTTTATTTTTAAATTGGTTGACCTAATCTAAATTTAAGCGAAATGATTAATTATGTAATAACAACTCTATATAGATATAACTTTAAAATACATTCGGATTTCCAAAGCTTGAGGAATATAGCCTTTATAGCCGAAGCGCATAATTTAAATAGTACTACTGTACAGTTACTTGTAAATATTACAAAATCGTTAAGTAACTGTTTAGTGATATAAGTAAATGAGATTACTAGAACAATTCAGAAGCTAAACCGGTTTTTTTAGTTCTCGCTCGTTGATGTCTTTGTTTATTCGCGCATCACTGGAAAACTACTGCAGCGATTTCGATCGCGTGTTTAGTTAAATTATATTTGTCCAAATTAAAATAGTTTTATAAAATCGGTATAGTAGTTGTGAACATATTTTTGGTCGAAGGACCTTTGGCGTGGCGAATATTATTTCTTAACTTATATAGCAACAATAATATACAAACTTCTGGCATGTAATCAGTAAACGTTTTTATATTTGAAGGCAAACAAGTAGATAGATTTTTATGACAAAAGAGACCAAAGTTGGTGATGGTGCGTGCCAACCTAAAGACAACATCCCGGATGTTAGGCCTCTAGCAGAAGTAAGTTTACCGGCTACGTTATCATCCGAACAAGTCAACGGGAAGCACTGACGGATGGCAGCAGGCATGGCTAAGGCAGTGATACCAATACGGTAAGTGCGAAACTCTGCCACCTAGTCAGGTGTCACTATGTTAGTGACAGTAAGCCTGATCTCGCCTTTTTCGAGCTGCCTGGCCTTGAGGCGGATGGTCTATTCTGTAAAGGAGCCCGGACCAAGACGGGGTAAAAAAAGTTACTGACTCGGTAGATAAAGATTTATAAAAAAAATATTATTGATTTGTAATGTGGTTTACCGCCTCTGTGGTCTAGCGGTCCAGTTGTTGGACTTGACTGCACAAGGTACCGGTTTCAATTCGCGGGTCGAGCAATAACAAGAAAATTGGGGTTTTCCGATTTTCTAATAAAAAGAACGTTGCTCGGGATTGGATATCCGGTTAGCGATAGGCTTGCCACCTATCACATTGTGGGACTAATGAACTTTGCAAGGTTTGTGTGTATGTGAGTATGTCAAGAGACATTACAATATGGTGGATCCTTAACATTGTCGATGTAAAAACATGCACACACACACGCACAGTCAAACACGTAAGGGAGCGTTCATGTATTACGTAACGCAATGTTTGTAGATTTTCGACCCCCCATCCTCCTCTTATAACGTACCGTAACGTTTTTCTGTACCCCCACCCCCTCCCCCTCTCTAAACTTTACGTAACACTCAAGTAAACATTTTCACCCTAAAGTCGCAAAAATTATATTATAGTTTTATCCTTGGTATATTGGTTTCAATGGCCTTTGCGGTAATAACACTAAATAAAATTTATATTTATTTATATTTACCTACTAAATAAATTTAACTATTTTTATAGATAAAAAAAATAATGTTACGTAACATGTTATAAGAAAGACCCCCTCCTGCTCTTGTAACGCATCGTAACGTTTTACGAGACCCCCCTCCCCCCAAATTGCATTACGTAATACTTGAACGCTCCATAACGTAAGTTAAAACGAAGTTTGTTGCTAACTATAATCTCAAATGTAAATAGGTATTCTGCCTTCAAAAATCAATAATAAAATACTTTAAAGCTCTCTAAAAACCCAGTAAATAATCCGTAAAGTTATTTCACAGTTTCAATATCTTAACAAGAAAAGTTGCTTAAACAAGGAAAGTTTAGAAGGGCCAGTATATGAAGTATAAACGGACCAAATCTCGACACGCCGAGTCACTTCAACTGTACAGTTAATAGTATTCGTCCGTGGCTTTACTTGCAAAAGCACCTGCACTTTTAAAACGATTTGTTTATTATTTTTATAACGATTTTACGATTACTTGAACGTTGTACAGCGTTTAAGAGAGCAAATTCGACAAAAAGCGAAATTGGTTGGTAAATCCTTGAATTTTGTACCTCGATAATGCACTTACGCATAAGGCCATAATTGGACGTAGTTAAGCAGAAAGGACCCAATCCACATGAACACCAAAATTGAGTGAAATATACTCAAGAGGTAGTAAAGCTTATTATACTTTCGTTCAGGAAAAGATCCTACAGATAAACAAAGCTATGACATTTGTAAAATCATTACATACCAACCTGCACATATAGCCAGTACATGTTATTATAAATATATAAACTTCAAAGTCAATTATCTCAAAACTAGTTAAATGTGGATTGGGTCCTTTCTGCTTAACTACGTCCAATTTAACGAAATTTTGATATTACACTCAACAAATAGCATCGAGCAACCACTATATTCACCAGATATGGCACCAGCCGACTTCTTTCTTTTTCCTAAACTCTAATTACTTCGTGGCACCCGTTTTCAATCGGTATAAGACATAAAACTGAATTCCGGAAACAGTATTTAATAAACGTTTACATGAATAATAACAAAAAAATACATAATAATTGTTATTTGCCAAAAATGTTGTGCTTACAGTAAATTGTTACAAATTTTCATGATCCATTAAACTTTGTCACAAATCACAATATGACATGCAAATTTATACTTATAATATAACATGTCCTGCTTGACGGATTCGTCATCGCCGAGAAAAAACTGTTAGACTTACAGCCATGAAATTTTATGAGTAGAGTCGTTTTATTGAGTGGACAGAATTTTGAAAATTCTACCCCTAAGGGGCTAAATAGAAAATTCTACCCCTAAGGGGCGAAATAGAATTGAAAGTTTATATTTGAAAATGTATATTTTTCTAAGGTAATAAAATAAATTTTGATGAATAACGAAAAATTTGTGGATTATTGATCTTTTCCTGGTACTTTGTTAAAGAGTAATATCAATCCTGGAGGGTTAGTCTTGAATTTCGATTTAATGCAAATTGAAGATTGGAATCGTATTGTATCATTTGTACACTTGAATATAATACTAACTTATTATTAGCATTTAGTTAATAACAAAAAAATATTATATCAAATTCGAAGATTTTTTTAAATGCTAATAATTCGTTACTAATTCGCTTCAAGAGTACAAAATGACAAATCCGGTTCCAATTTCCAATTCGCATGAAATCGTCATTTAAGATTAACCTAACTGTACGTGTACACATCTAACTAAACTGTTTAAAGTGATTGTAACTGATGAAAGTTGGTTAAAGAATCAAAGCCGCCAACACAAAACACCAAATTCGATATTCAAAAAGAAAAAAAAATACCTATTAAATATTATAAATACGAACTTAAGTTTGTTTGTTACATTTTCACTCGAAAACGACTACGACAATCATCATGTAACTGTACACATATTCTTGGAGGTATTTAAAGTGACATAGATAGATCGCCTCTGTGGTCTAGCGGTCCGGGTGTTGGACTTGACTGCATGAGGTCCTGGGTTCGAATCCCGCGTCGGCCAACATAAAGAAAATTGAATTTTTCCAAATTTCTAATTAAAAAAAAATGTTGGTCGGGATTGGAAATGTGCTCGGTTGGCGATAGGCTTGCCACCTATCACATTGTGGGACTTAGTGTCTTCGGCTAGTCGTGGGTGCCTTGGTTGTACCTCTGCCTACCTCTTCGGGGATATGGGCGTGAAGATACTTAGATACTTCTTAAAAGAATTAAATGCAAGCGAAGCCGCGGCCAAAAGCCGGTATTAAAAACTCGATGAAAGACATGCGGATAGCGTGAATTTCCCTGTTTTTGCGGAGACTTACGTTGCGGTTGGCATCGTTTGAAACTAGGTCACTGTTGGAGCCACCTGATTCATTCGCCGAACAGTCTAGGCCCTAGACTAGTCTAGGGGAGTTGTGAGAAGGCTTGATTAGAACTGCTTATGATTACATGTTCACATTTTATGCGACAAATTATAGAATACTAGCTTTTTAATAGTAACGAGTTTTTTTTTTTTTTTTTAATAGTAACGATTTAGGTACGTTTTAATCTAAACGTAAAATAAGAGCATTGGAGGGAGATTATCTATAAAAATAAAATATATAGTATTGTATAGTATCTTCATCCCCATTTCCCCGAAGAGGTAGGCAGAGGCATAAAAAGGCTCCCACGTTTAGCCGAAGGTAAAAAGTCCCACAATGTGATAGGTGGCAAGCCTATCGCCAATCCGACACATATCTAAACCCGAGCTACGTTATTTGTAATATATTTAAAATATATACGTTTTCTATTTTTTTGTGCTCGACTCGGGAATCGAACCCGGAACCTCAAGAAGTCAAGTCCTTCGCCGGACTAAAAGTCTATCAGAATTTGCATACCAAATTTCATTAAAATCGCTATAGCGGTTTAGTCTTGAAAGCATAACACACAGATACACTTTCGCATTTCTTGTTTGTATAGATAATTTGATTGCAGAATGTAAGTAAACAAGCAACTTATAAGAAGTAAGCATTCAGAATTTCCTTATAAGAAGAAATATATGCCCATAGAAGATATTAAGCCTCTGGAATAACTACATTTGCTGTCCCAATACCCTAACCGTAATTAACTTTAAAATATAGACAACATTTCTGATTAAAATTCGTTTCATATAACCTTATGTTAGGTCATTGCACTTTCTATTATTAGCTTTCGGACCGGAAATTTATACCGTTTAGGGATTGTACTTGCCTTAAGACGCCAAAGGGGTGTATTTTAGTCCTAACGATGTTTGGTATGCTTTGATAGCAAGAATTGAGATATTTACTAAAGGTCTGGAGAAACCGAGTAGGTTCTGGGAGTTTGAAAATTATATTAATCGCTAGCCGACCTGGTGAACTTCGTATCGCTTGACATTAACGGCAAGGTTGTATGGAAAAAATAAAGTATTGTTTTCCCATTTTCCCACCAGCTTTCCCGGTTTTTGCTCTTAATCCTTCTGCAGACCAAAAACGTAACAAAAAATAATTTGCGGAATTGGTATATCCGTTCAGGTGTGATGCGCTGACCACGTGAAATTGGGCCTCATGTTATATATAAATTTATACAGGCATCATGTGTTGCTACCAAGCAATTTGTAAGAGACGAGTGTTAGTTTTATCGTGATTGGGATTGTGATCTATAATCTATATATTAATACGTAATGCCAAAACTTTGGACCCTTTTTACTAAAATTGCGCGGACGCAGGAGCATAAAATTTGGCACACTTATAGTTTATGTTTAGGAGAAGTGCAGAACGCTAATACTTTTCAATAATAATGCTTATAAAGTACAATAAATCAATAAATAAAACATTACCCACACTACCATGCATTTGACACACACAAACAAATATATTGATGATAACGATAAAAGATCACAGATGGCGCACTAAAAAGTTTGGAAACAAAGTAGTTGGTCTTGAGAAATTAAGATGGTGTTCTTATCAACAGGATATTAAAATGTATATATGGTCGAATTTTGACCAATGGGCGACCACTAGTAGCATTAAATATGACGACTAGCCCGTTTTGATAAAACTACTAGATCAATTTCTGTCGCAATAATGTCAGAGCTTCCCGTTGTTAAGTAAATAATTACTTTTCATAGATAACATTGCAATTCTAGAGTTAATATTTATTATCCTTAACTCAAGTAATAATTAAAACTCTGAATAAATATCCCTGGACAAATTACACAAATTTATCTAACCCCAAAGTAAGCAAATCATATGCTTGTGTTACTAATACATAGAAATACTTAAGTAGGTGCCAGTATAAATTAAATAAGCAGCCAAATTAGGTAATACAGACATATTCATCACATAAACGTCTGAAGCCATCAGGAATCGAACCCGAGCCTCGTGTTTGGTCGGTGGAGTTACACCGGTGGAGTTACGGTGGCCAAGAATAAATGTGTTACTTTAGTCGTTTTACAAACACAATAAATGTAAAGTAAACTAAAGTACCCACTAAAGGTTTGAGTTTGTAAGTTAGCCTATATAACTAACTAACCGGAGTACGATACTTTATGTTAATCAGTATAAATAACGGTATCCGACTTTTTAATAAACACAGAGTAAATTACTCCAAGGCTTAACCTGACGTTGTAGTATTTATTGCAACCTAATACAGACTAATATCAAATTAATTTTACGACTACGTTAGTTCATGTTCATGTATATCACGTATTTCTTACTCTCAGCTAGTATTCGTTGATATTCCAACATTATATAACGATACTAATGCTTATTAAAGTAGAAGGAAAACAAGCAGATTTTCTGTCAAAAAACACACTTCATCAAAAGACACGAGTGATAAAGATGCGTCACCAACCTAAAACCTTTATTAATCCTCTTTTATTTATTTATGAATAAATAAATAATTATTATACAATTTGTAAATACCTTGTTCCTTGAATAATTACAGTCCACGACATCGAAATAAAATATTACAGCTTAAAAATATAATGAAATATTTCCAACGATGCCATTTTGGGGCCATTTTGGCCCCGCGGCCATGTTTACCCATGCAATGTGGCAAGTGAGCGTTTTAAATGGTTCTTTTGGTTAATTTTACTTCGTATAACATTTTGTTAACGAATAATTTCGTTAACAAAACTTACAACTTTAACAAACTCCTGTAACTTAATTTATTCAATTCGAATTTTTATCTTTAACCGATTTGTAAAACAGGGGGTATATGTTTGACTTTTATTTTTTATGTATGTTATGTTTCATTTCTGAAGAGTTACTCTAAAATTTCGATATCATTTCATTTCTTCATGTCATTTTCGTTACTTTTGAACACAGTACCAGCGGATTCTTAAAATTTAGTAAAAAATAAATTCAACGAATCTGATAAAATAATTTATTGTTTACTATTAACTAAAAGTTTGTAATAACTAAAAGTTAATAGTTAGCAATACATTATTTTATCGGATCTAAAAGTTAATAATTCGCCAGTTCGAGTGTTCGAGAGTACACAAATGACATACTCGATTCCAATTTCCAATATTGCATGAATCGAGCTTAAAAACAACATTTGAAATCGGTTTAGTATTAGCCCTAAGCTAAATTTTTTTTGTTTATTCCAAACAGCGTGGTTCCATTGCCACCAACTCTGTATCTGATGATGGAATCCTAGGAAAAGCGAGAAAAATACTTAATTTATATTATGTAAATGGTTTATTTTTTGAAATTGAATTCGGTTTTTTCAGTTTTTCTTTGCAATTAAAATATTGGTAAAGGTACGTTGGAATGACTTTAGGGGCATGTCCCCTGGTAATTTTTTTGCGCACTTGCTAAACTTACTTTAAGTTATCGTTATCTTCTTTCAACGAAAGTAATAGAAAGAGACAAAACGCTTTTGGTGCTTATTAGTCTGTACTTGACATTTCTACAAACGTTTAAACTTTCATTTCAAAACGTTTATTAAAAACATTACAATTCTTTCTCCATCTCTTTGGTTTCTTTAGCATTAAAAAAGACAGAATGCACTAAACTAGGTTTAGTTTGTGAACAGCAGATTCACCACCATTGTTTTCGATAGCTGATAAAAGATAAAATACGCATACGACAGCTTCGCACCAATAACCTTATAACATACAGAATTTAGACCTATTTCAATAATGAAGAGGTACATTTGTATGATTTTTTTTATTTGTATGTTCTGAGTTAGAGTTTTTTAAGTATTTTATTATTCGTTATTTTAAATAGACTTTACCTCAATGATTTTTGTAGCGACAGCTAATCAATACTTTACATCCTAGATCTTGTTTTTGTTACAAGTTTTTCCCACCCAAATGCTCAGCGCTTACGTAGCGGCTAGTGAAACGAAAACCACAGTATGAAATGCGGCGACAACATACAGTGGTATAATTTTCGATTAGGTCACGTATCCTGATTCCAGGTTAACATTTTTTACCCATAAGAAAAGGGCACAACGCCGCTGGTTTTCACTTCAAAATATGTTTCACAATGACACAAATAGGCTATATTATGGTGACGATACTGTGACGATATTTTTCCATTCTTTATCTCCACAAACATAATGTCATCCATAGAAAATTTTATGCATTTGCAGTCATTTATTGCAAATGCATGGAATTTTATAATAACAAGGCTAACCTTCGCGTTGCCACACCCTTGTGTAACGATTAGCGCGGTTATATGTCACTTGTGTCACTTAAAATAGCCACTTATCCGTGCTTTTACCTGGCTGCAAGAAAGAGTTATTGAATATTATTACTTACTTACTTTAAGGATATTACGGATTCATACAGGTGAGATTTTGTCTAATCAGCCTGAATGTTTTTATAAGTAAAAAAAAGTATCTTCACGCCCACATCCCCGAAGATGCAGGCAGATGCACAACCAGGGCACCCACAACACACATAATTATTCACATCAATTAAATTGCAATAAAACTGCAAAAAACCGACTTCGTTTTCAATAAGTAAATCGTCTACGTACATACAAATTAAGTGTTCCCCTCAATTTCCCTGGTTTTCCATTATCAGATCCAGATTTGGTGACAATAAGACCACCACGGAACACGCTTTTTCAAATTAAGAAATATTTTTAAAAGCGGTCTAAAAAGTACCTAAAAATTATTAATACACATGAAAAATTGGAGTCGAACATATTATAACATCTCTCTTTTTCTAAGTCGGTTAAAAATACTGTGAGACACATAACACATTTGTGATAACACACTTGATATATTATAATATTTAACTGCGGGTATTAAACAAGTTGTTATCCATTTGTTATCCATCTTTCTCTGCAAGACAACCTTAAAGAATTGAAAACCTAGTTTAAGTAAATAAATATATATATATATATATATATAAAGCATATATAATATAAGGCATCCAGGGAATATATATATATTTATATTCCCTGGATGCCTTCGATTCCATTTCAAGCTTTTTGAAAATATTATGTAGTTTGCAAATATAGATAGAATTTCTTTGTTTCTTTCTTTAATTCTTTATTGTACACAAAATGTCAAAAATCAAGTAAATATGTAAAATTATACAAAAGGCGAGCTTATCTCTAAAAGAGATTTCTTCCTGCAAACCCAAAATAAAGAGAATGCATAAAAAATGTAGAACATACAGTGCACAATACAAAAACTTACTGTACAAAAAAACACAAACTAAATTACTAATCATGACTAAAGTGCCAACATGCTAATAAATTACACTCCAAAATTTATTTATTTAATTAATTGTCTTTAGCTTGCAAAAATAATCTATTTTTAATCTATTTCTAACCCTCGATACAAAAAGAAAGGTGTTATAAGTTTGATGCGTGTTTGCCACATACACACATTAACTCAATCTCAACTTTTGAATGGATTGACAGATTTCGATCCAGACTTTTTCGTTTAAAAGCTGTCATGATGAAGATAGCTTTTAGGTACAACAGATGTAGAGTTTGGCGAGGGTTTTGATATTTTTTTTATTTTAGTATTATAAATTAATTAATTAATTTCCCAGGACAAGTTATACAAATTTAATTCAACCCCAAAGTAAGCATATTATATGCTTGTGTTAGAAATGTTGATAGATGATTCAAATACATAGAAATACTTAAATAGATACTAGCTATACTATAAATTTACCCGAAAATGCAGACATCTAAATATTCATCACACAAATGCCGGCCCTATAATGATAATATAATATAATGGTAGGTAATTAGGAAAGCAATTAGAGTGAAAGTCATATGACGTTGTAAATATATTGCTGTTAGCAATACCACAGAGCAATAATAACACTTCACATTATTTATTTTGGAAAAAAATCTAAATTCTTTAAGGCAACCCAAGACCAATACAGAGAACATTACATAGGTACTTATAGTGTGAAAATACAATAATAGCGTACATAGTTAAACTAAAAAAACCGATCTAATTTCAATACTACGCCGCGATTCGAAAACTCTTTTTTCGAAAGGAAAATCTGACAGTTGTCGGCCGAGTTATCGCGTAACAAATGTAAAAAAAAAACAAAAAAAAATACGGTCGAATTAAACTTTTTAGGAAGACCATATATAGCAAATGTTAAACTTAACAAAAGAAAATATATTTTATTTTACAGGTCAGCAAACAAGCAGACGGCTTTCCTGATTGTAAAAGGCAACTGGGACTTAAAGACTCTATAGATGTTACAGATGTGGTGCTGTCCTGAAGCCGGAATGGAAGGCAGGGAATGTGCAAGTTTATCAGCTTCCCGGGCATGCTGTTGCACAGCAATCTATCACCAATGGCCTTGTTGATATTTTTTTATTTTATATGTATAAAGTTAAAAAATAAGATGCACACACACACACACACACACACACACACAAATTGAATTGTATTGAATTGAATCGAACCCCAAAAGGAAGCAAATTAAATGCTTGTGTTATGGGTGTTAGTCAACTATTGTATTACATGGAAATACTTAAATAGGTACCGGAATAAATTTAATAAACACCCAAACCTGGAAATGCAGGCATCTAAATGTTCATCACACAAATTTCTGCCCCCGTCAGGAATCGAACCCGAACCTCGTAGTTGGTTGGTGTAGTTAGGCGTGTAGGGTAGCCATTCGACCAACGAGACGGTCAAAGGCGGTTGTTGATAGCGGCCTATATTTTAACCTGTGACCGCTTCTAACAAGCTGCCTTGCAGGGAGGCAGATGGTCTAATCTACTCGGCTTACCCGGACCAACTCGAGAAAAAATGTTCTGCGTTTACAATCGACAAAATTAAAATTATTTTGAAGTTATTGTCATAATCTGTTTGTTTGTCAGCCTGTATAGCAATAACGTATACAAACGAAGTCACGGGCATTAGCTAGTCTTTCTAATGTACAGGATAGTTTGATTGTTACCCACAAATATTTGGTAACTGGGCCAAACAACCTTTGTATAAGCTGCTACAATTGGATTTCCCTTCTCTCTCCCACTTTGGTAAAACTCTGTAGCTATCACTATCCCACTTCAATGAAAGCAGATCATTGATATGAATTTAATTTATTCTGTATGTGGGTGGGGCGTTTCGCATAGGTTTCACATTCCATGTATATTGTTAGACACTTTACCCGGCTGTTTAACTGTAAATGCAAATAGCTTTGATGGCGATGTAGTTTTCACTGACGACCAAAGTAATAATGTATCTCTAAAGATGGATTTCAAGTAATCTAGATGGCTGCGTATCTGCCGGTCTATCCTATTCCTAATTGCCATATTTGTCCTGTCCACAGATATGTTATTGGCAAGCGATAACATAAAAATGGATCAAAATATCAATCTTGGACAGCAGCTTTTGGATTGGGATTGATTATTAATATTGGCCGTAAGTAGCTGGCCTGACAGACTTTCTCTTGTCTTAACTATGAATATTGAACTAAAATAACACCAATTGGTGCAATTTTTAATGACATTGGAAGATAAACAAGTAGACGGATTTTCTGATGGTAAGAAATTCACTCCGCCTAGAGATACTAAAGGTGGTAATGGTGGGTTGCCAACCTGAGGCCGGGATGTCAGACCTCGAGCGAAAGTAAGTTTACCAGCTACCTTACCCTCCGAACCGAAACGCATCGTTATGGTGGCAGGTAAGGCGGTGGTACCAATCCGGGTGAGTCGCTTCGAAACTCTACCACCTAGTTAAATGTCACGGTGTTAATGACGATGAGCCTATACTCGCCTTTTACGAGATCCCTGCCAGGAAAGCAGATGGTCTATTCTGCAAAGGAGCCCTGGCTAACACATGAACTGCCTGCTTTATGCAGATAATGCTGTTTTTTAAGCTCTACACCATCTGAGCTGCTGGTCCCAGTTTTGGAAGGTGATTGTTAAGAAAGAGACTTAACTTTGAGTGCGGATAAAACCAAATTAAACGCGTTTCAAAGAAACGTAGAAGAAAGACGGTCTGTTTTATTTTCACAGCTTAATTTTTTTCGGTTGGCTGGAAGAAATTTCTTTAGTTAGAGATAAGCTAGCCTTTTGTGCAGTTTTACTTCTCATGTATTTTGTGTATTTTTGTTTTTTGTGTGCAATAAAGTGTTAAATAAATAAATAAATAAACTAATGTAAGTTTCAGTTGATGATGTAGTGTCACATAAAATTGTGTATCCGGGATGTGCTTTTAGTAAGGATGGAAGGTACACCGCGGATGTAGAAAGAAGAGTGTATGCAGGGAATAGTGTGAATGGAGCGCTGGGTAATCTATTTAAAAATGCGGTTTTGAGTCTCTTTGAGTTTGAGTTCTTCTGTTTGCAAGTGAGTCTGCTTTGCATAATTCTGTGCTTATCCCAGCATTGAAGTGTGGAAAGTTGGGTATGTAAGTAAAAGCATGAGAGTGTGACATATGCGGTCGAAATGAGAATGCTACGGAAAATCTGTGGTGTAACTCTCGCTGACCCATTTTCGTTACAGTGAGATGTGCGAAAGAGTGGGATTGAAAGAAAGAGTTGGTGTTAAAAAGAGAAACAGAATAGTTCGGTAAGTGGAAAGAATAACAAATGAAAGTTTGACAAAGCAGATATACAATGCGAATGTAGATGTATATAGGAACGAAAAGAGTAATAAATGTAGGGGAAGGTAGGGAGGTCTGTAAGGATACTCTCTGCCTACTCCGTAAGGGACTTAGTGTGAAAATATGTATATACAACATTTTTTAAATGTCCGAACAAGTTTTTTTTTCTTTCATCATAATAAAATTGAAATACATATTTTTTTATAAATATGTCGGTGAGCACTTAAGAGGACCGAACAGAAGCCACCGAGCTGGCAGACTGAGAGCTAATAATACGAGTATGTGGGCGTTGGCGGTACCTCCGCCGTAGCAAGAACAGCCAATGTACTAGACAAGTCGAAAATGTCAAAACCAAGCGTAACACGTGATCTAGTGGATCCTAACATTCATATTGTACTACTAAGTGCTCTCCCACAAACAAATATAGCGTACGCCTATCCGTTGCTAAACAAACCATCGTGAACATGGTAATAAGTATTCTACTATGACAATACTACGTAAACTTGTCTACAGAATGCAGGGGCTCCTCCCCGCCCCTAAATGTGAGTGTCGACCAAATAATGGACGCCTCAGATGACCCAACATCGGGGCCTCGGATAATAATTGAATTAAGAATTACGATCCTGCAGATTCCCTGCAGAGGTAGTGTACGGTAGATAGGACTAAAAATTAATCTACCTTTAAAATAATTTGTAAAAAATTATGTTCATAAATAAATAAAATGTTTATTAAAATGTAAATAAGGGCTGTGATTTAAATATGTAACTTCTTAAAATTAACTAAATATTTGCACACCACAATGTGGTAGAATATGTTGTATTCTCAAATATCTTTATAACAACTTTTTAACACACATATTCCGCAAATAAATAATTTTCATTTCATTTCCCTTTGTCATCCTGTGTCATGGAGAAACTATTATCAGTGGTGACCTCTACACAATATGGTTGTTACGGTTAAAGTGCTCGCAGCAGTTATAAGCGAACCAATAGCAACGCGTCAATCACATGTTGCTAAACCTGCTATGCCAACTATACTAATGACCACAATACCACTCATGACATACAACTACACTCATGACTTCAGGAAATACGCAAACAGATTAGAAACACGTCACTCACAGGAGCGCCAACTGCTTCGCCAACCATGCTCATCACCACCGTAACTATACTTCATTCTTGACCTTCCGACATATCTTTGTTTTAGATAATCTCGAAAACGGCTAGAGCGATTCGACAGGATCTTTACTGACTGATATCGTTCTAGGGAGTAACTTAAGGTTTTTGGAATGAAGTTCCTTATCGTTTTGAAACTTGAAAATTCTCACGAAAAGTTGCAACGACACTTTTTGCTGTAAGCTGTGCGGCGTGCGCATGTCTCTCTCTCTCTCTCTCTCCCCCCCCCTCTCTCTCTCCCTCTCTCTCTCCCTCTCTCTTTCTCTCTCTCTCCCTCTCTCTCTCCCTCTCTCTCTCCCTCTCTCTCCCCCTCTCTCTCTCTCTCTCTCTCTCTCTCATAGAAAGCCAGATATTTTCATTTCTATTTCGCATTGAACAGTGTGGGGTCGCGGCGATTTTGTTGAGTGCTTATATGAGAAATTTGTATTAAAGAAAATAAATTTAGAGAAGTATTAAACGTCCATTAACGTCGGAGTTCTGGCCGGTACTCGTAGAATGAGCTTTCGGTTGAATTCACATCCGAAATTGTAACGGGGAACCTTCGATGTGCCATATCAAACTGAAAAGGTCAAATGCTTTGTGAAAGATGTCGTACCTTATAATGGCGGTTCGGTATTAAAAGCCCTTCTATTACACTACACTCTTTTGCCTAGCAAAAGAGTTTTATATTTTAATAAACTTTATGAAAGTTTAAATCTGAAATGGCAATCTATACATACAAAAATCCCCATCACGCCTGAAGGCCATCCAATTTTGCTAATTCTTGTTATTTTTTATGATAATGGAAGGAAAACAAGCAAACAGATTTTCTGGTATGGTAAGAAATTCACGCCGCCTAGAGACACCAGAAGTAGTAATGGTGCGATGCCAACCTGAGGCCGGGATGTTAGGCCTCAAGCAAAAGTAAGTTTACCAGCTACCTTACCCTCCAAACCGGAACACGTCATGACGTTATGGCGGCAGGAATAGGTAAGGCGATAGTACCAATCCGTGTCAGTCGCAGCGAAACTCGACCACCTAGTAGGATATCACGGTTTTAGTGACGCTAAGCCTAAAATTTATTAATATAAGGACTATTCATTTCCTTTAAGCTGAGATAGAGGAAATGAATAGTCCTTATATTAATAAATTTTAATAATCTCCGACAATAACCTTCTCAAATACGACTTTTTTTTTAAGCAAAACATCCGCGTCGAAATCGGTTCATCCGTTCAAAAGTTATGATGCCTCAGACACACAGATACGTCAAAACAAAGAGGACTGTTATAAGTTATAATCCCTCTTTTTTATTCGTGTTTATTCTTTATTAAAAAATAGACCTGTTTTGTAGGCGCGCTTATAGCATATTACCTAATATAGCGTCTTAAAATATCAAATTGTAAATAAAATTCCAATTTTTTTGTTCTTCTACCAAAAAATCTATTCGTCTTTTGTTGGCAGCACAAGTATTAAAGTTATCAAGATCTTTTTATGTAGAAGATTTATTTCAATATAATTTAAGCGCAGTAAGAACTGACTCTAATTTCCTTAACAAGTCGCCATTTGATAATTGTTTTTTCAATTCCGAGATGGTCTCGTATGAATTTTATCAACTCTCGACTATTAGTTTTGAATGATACTTAATAATGCATGTGTTTTCTTAACCTTGACGATGTCGTGGACGAGGCAAACCACTTATTGGATCTTGATAAAAAAAATATGGAACCATCCCGCAATTATTGGCTATGTTCCGAAAAAGAATCACCAAAATCTATTTCTTAGGTATTGGTCGAGTAACAGCTTAAGAAAAATTTAAAAAAATATCCATTTCAATCGATAATCTCTTTATTTTTGGAATCGATTAAAAACGAATCTCTATTTCCTTGGTCCTCGAATCACGCATCAAGGAATGGATCAATTTTGCTAATTGTTTTTTTCTGTTAGTTATTGTCAGAAGGCTCATAAAAAAAAACAACATCCATAGTTATAACAAGACAAAGTCTATCGAGTCAACTAGTACTTAATAAAAACTACACCTTCATGAAATCTATTTAAATTTCGATTTTATTAAAAAAACATACATTTGAATTTATAACCTACTTCTTATTTGGGCCAGTTAAAAATTTAGATGAGACGAGCTCCGTTTAGGCAAAAATAATCATAATCCATAAAACAAATTTATGATCGACGGAGTTATGACATATCAAATATACTATTCGCATTAATGACATCTTCCTTAATTAACTGAATGAAAATTACATAATTCCGATTAATATCAGACCAAGGTACCTATGAATCCACAGATTAGTTTATTATTATTGTTAATAAAACATGGAAATGATATTATTGTTGGATACAAATACGATGCGATTTTTATTCAATTTCAAAAAAAGGAGGAAGTTAGTTCGACTTCTGTATTTTTTGTATGTTAATCATTTCTGAACCGATGCAAAAAAGTAATTATTTGGAAAAGCATACTTTCGATATGTTCCCATTTCCACTAAAACTGTATCTGATAATGGAATCCCAAAGACAATAAAAAATACTATTTCTTTATGTAGAAGTAGACGACTTACTTATTGCAATCGAAGCCTTTTTTTTAGTTTTACTGCGCTAAAATTATGGTATTACTACTATAGCACCATTTCTCTGTGTTACAGAATAAGACAGGAAAAGCACCAAGTTTTTGTCTTGGTCTTTGATATTCCACAAGAAAGGGATAAACGCTCGCATAACCGCGCCGTAAAGCACGGTTCCTATATTCAACGAACTGTAATCTGTTAGTATAACCATTGGTAGTTAACCTGAAAGTAACGAAGCGGCGCTCATGGTTACACAAAATATTTCCGAGTTAACAATTGAAAACGAAACGAACGATGGTAATTAGATTTTTAACTATTTGTACAAAATTCTACCGTTCGTAAGCAAAACGACTGGTTTCTTGAATATAGGAACTCGGCATAAGTCGAACCCTACCTTTGTTAATGCGGTAGTATTTAAATAATGTTGTCGGTATATTTTTTGTATGTAATAACATCACGTGAGCGTTCCTTTTTACGTTTCGGTTTACGGTGTAATAACTTAAACGAAATTCGTGACATTTTCAACCCTTCATCCACCTCTGTATTAAAGATTGTATTTCTACTGTGAACTAATCGTAAAATATAGTTCAGGATAGAACTTTCCGTAGTAAATCTTTGAACTTTTAAATCTTATCCCGTCAACTAATTACTCGACCAATACCTAACAAATAGATTTTGGTGATTCTTTTTCGGAACATAGCCAATAATTGCGGGATGGTTCCATATTTGTTTTATCAAGATCCAATAAGTGGTTTGCCTCGTCCACGACATCGTCAAGGTTAAGAAAACACATGCATTATTAAGTATCATTTAAAACTAATAGTCGAGAGTTGATAAAATTCATATGAGACCATCTCGGAATTGCAAAAACAATTATCAAATCGCGACTTGTTAAGGAAATTAGAGTCAGTTCTTACTGCGCTTAAATTATATTGAAATCAATATTCTACATAAAAAGATCTTGATAACTTTAATACTTGTGCTGCCAACAAAAGACGAATAGATTTTTTAAAGAAGAACAAAAAAATTGGAATTTTATTTTCACTTTGATATTTTAAGACGCTATATTAGGTATGCTATAAGCGCGCCTACAAAACAGGTCTATTTTTAAATAAAGAATAAATACGCCTATATTTTTAACGCCTATATTTCCTTATAAAAACATTTAAAAAAAAACATTTTAAAATTCAGTACTAATAATAGTATTGATTACTTGATTATACGATTACTTGGATGTTCTATGACTTGTTTTTAATCGAACCTCGCTTTCAAAAAAATGTATTTTACAAGGTTTTATATAATTATCAAGTCATATTATTTAGTAGTTGTTTTTATTTTTAATACAATACAATTTAGTTGCATTATAGTTACATAATTACTTTGTTATTCGTTAAAATGATGTTACACAGACGTTTGAACACTGGCATCATTTGCTCAAAAGGTATTTTTTGTAAAAAGTAAGAACATTGAAAATAAAAAAGAACAGGGCTTTTGCCTTTTGGAGGAACTTGAGAAAAGATGGACGTACGTTTTTAGTAATTATTGATTTTCATGTATTGAGTAAAATTAATCGAACTTTTTTGCATTTTTTATAATTTTTGTTTAGTCAAAGTGTATAAGAAAAGTATTCATAAAGTTTGAGTATCCATGCTGTTAAATTTCACTAAATGAGCTTAGGTAACAATGCCACTATTTTACCGAATACTCTGACTCGACAATTTTTCAATATTTAAGCCTAATTTTATGAAATTCGTCGAAAATTTGATACTAATATAAAACTTAATTAATGGCAAATGCTTACTCCTTTACTTTAAAATGAAAAAAAAACCAAAAAAGGAAATAGAACATGACTGGCACATATTTATTAGTATAACTCACAGGTATAACTTTTCTTGTCAATACACCTACACAATATTCATACAAAGTATTAATGACTTTTTCCATAGCGAGTGTAGAGTACATTCAAGGGTCATTACAGCAGTTTATCTACACCGTTGACCGGGTCGGCTGAAAATCGATATGACCTGCCAGGCGATCGCGGTGTGTACCTTTTACTATGCGGTTACGTTCCGTCGAAACCTATATGGGACGAGTTTTATTACTGTGTTGGGAATATAAGTCATTTTAGTACGAGCTGTTGCTTGTGCTATACAGTTTGGCGCAACATTTATACAAAAAAATAAAAGAATTATGTTTGCTATGTTTTTATTCACCTAAATCATATGACACTAGTTGCCTTAAATCTGAATGCCTTTAGACTTACTTTCAAATTAAACGGTTTATACCTATCTGTCAAGTGTCTTGTGTCACTTAAGCTAAACTTCATACAAAATTCGGGTTTGCTATGTATCTATGGAAGACCCGCCTCTAATTACGTATTCATAGACATTTTGGTACTATACGTATCAAAATAAATAGCAAATTGCAGCAGCAGTGTACAGGATACTTTAGAAAATACTTTCGGTTTATTATTATTATTATTATTATTAATTATTATTATTATTCGGTTTATTATTATTTCGTCACGGTAAAATAAATTTACATACGACTTATTACTTACGTTCACTCCCCAGTATACTCTCTTGGAGGTTGGTTTTTGAAAATAAAAGTAGCCTATATTTTAACTCGAGTCTTTAACTATAATGGTATTTATGTGTTATATTTATTTTTTGTGTATTAAGAGCACCATAGTGCAAAATTTCTTTGATTTTATATATAAATATTAATATAAATTTCTTATATCTCCTTAACATATGGTTGCCTAGAAGAGATCGCTGTTTTGGCGATTAAGCCGCCTTTGCGTATGACTTAGTTTTTAAGTTTCTTTTAAATGTATTTATTTTTTACGTATTTTGGTATACAGTAAAGAGTTATTCTATTCTATGTTCACTTCGATATGTTATGAATTTATTTTTTGTGTTGTTATTTTAGTGAATGGAAAATTAGTGTTTTCTCATGGTCAGAGATACACTTTTCCTATAGATACCAAAGGTGGTTTCGGTGCGTTGTCAACCTAATGTTTAAGGTACAGTGATTTTTTGGGTATAAAACGGTTGTCTACTAAGGTTTCCAGGAACAAAAAATGTCTAACATAATACTCATATTGAAAAGTTTAAAAATCATTTTAAATAATAAAGAAATAATTGTAAAGTATATCACAGTAATATCCTAGTAATATAAGCATCAAATTGAAAGTTTTATTTGTTCAATTTGTTTAAAACAAAAAATGCATTGTTTTTATTATTTGTTAAAAATTACTAGCAGAATTGTATGCTTTTGATTCCTCCCTACACGAACATTGATAAGCCGATAACATGAGGAAAAGACAGTACGTTGGACTTATTTGTGACAGAATATGCTGACAGCTGAACCGTGACGAGGAAAAATGAAAAAAAAAACCCTTTTTATGCTCTGTAAAAAATTGATGGAAATATTAATGAAGTTGCTGTACATTTAAGTGAATAAAACATGACGGCATACAAAAGCAACACATACAAACATTAGCTCCTACCAAATTAAAAAAAACCCTTAGTGGAGTAAGCAGAGAGTATCGAGTTTCAAAAGGCTTATGAATGACCTGCCTGGCTTCCAGGCTTCCTCTACATTCTTAACCATTTTCATACAAACACGGCAGTTTCGGAGTCATCATAGAATGTTAACCTAGGTTTCCTCGGGTTCAATGTCCATATATCCATCCACATTTACATTGTTTAGATATGAGCCATATAGCTTAATACCACTACGTAAGAATAAAATAAATACATACACTCAACAGATGTGCTGTGGACAGTCCTCGAAATTACCACAACAACTTTTGTCACTACAACATACCTAGTATAAACAAAGTCGCTTATTAATGTTTATAAAAATAAATATTGCAATTTTATTATATTTAAAATGCATTACCATTCAAGCCTTCAGCCCGTTATATCATAATTTGGCCGGTCCTTTCAAAGTCACCCTGTATAATTAATTATGCTTGTGATATGATGACCTACTTACAAATACACAGTAATCTGTAGATCCGAAGCTGTGTTCGAATGACATCTCATAGATTCGCATAGAATATTAATCTGTCATTCTGACGTTTCGCTGTATGCGCCAAATATGCGCCACGACCGTGTCTTGTTTTAAAATTAAGGCAATAGGTTTTATTTTTTTATCAGTTAATATGCCCCTTTCTGGGGTTGGCTAAGGTTACTTTTAGGCTATGCTGCCATGTCTTCCGTATTAATTAATTTTTATTAACATTTATTTTGTTATACACTAAGCTATCAAACCAAAACTATATACCTCTTTGACCACAGAGGTCCATATAAGACATTAAACGTAATGTTCTACGTTCTTTCAACAAAAATATAAAATTATTAACGAATGTGTTAAAATTATGCAATGTATCTAAACATTAAAAGCAAATATAAAATGTTTAAGTGCACTGGGTTCCATGATAATATCAGTATATAATACTGTTTTAAACAAACGAGTCTCCGCTTACAAAAAAAATGATTTAATATAAAAAATTGTTTTAAGTTTTTTATATTTTTTGGTTATGTTTTGTTATCTCCATATCTTCAAATGTTCTGTGATTGCATAGTGCACTAACAATAACATAAATAACAAAACATTTAATTGTCTGTACCTAAGACCGATATTTTATTGCTTTAAAAAAAACTAGTAGCATACAATATTTTTTCATATATCTACAGGACAAACCGTGATTTTTTTTGTTCACTAAGTTCAAACATCACATTTTTGGGTGGGTTCTTTGCGTAACAAAATCAAATTTTGTGGGGTAAGATGACATATATTTTATTTTTAAAATAATTCAATAAGAAATTCAATTCAAACATTTTAATTAGAAATACCTTTCAATTTAACAGGTTTCATCCGTACTACGTATTACGTACTTTCGTACGTTTCGTACTACGTACTTCGTACTTTCGTACGTACTACTCGTATGATCATTCAAAGTTGGGTGAGCAAATTAATTTTAAACGTACTAAACTATTAAAAATATTATTATCAATAAGTAATCCATGAAATTTTAAGCAGCTTTTATTATGAAACTACTCTCGTGAACGCACCTATTACTATAGTTATCGAACAAAATTCCTGTCTGAATGTGATGCTTACAAAGTCCCCGAACGTGACGTCATATTCGAGTAGATTTTTAGTTGAGAGCGTTTTTTGGTAAGTTCAAAAATGTGATTTAAAAGTTGCGATATCTCGGGGAGTTTTTAGAATAACTGAGTGATTCTTTTACCGATATCTATTTATTAATATGTGATACCAAAACTTTGCGTTCCCTTTTACGAAAATTACGCGGACGCAGGAGCATAAAATTTGGCACACTTATTAACAAACATGGACCAACCTAGAAGTAAAATTAAGTTGACATTATAGTCTGTATCACATTATATTAAAGACTATAATACCAGGTTTAACCTTGGAGTAATTTTCTCCGTGTTTATTAATAAAACGGTTATAGTATATGTGTAGGAGAAGTGCAGAACGCTAATATTTTTCAATAATAATGCTTATAAAGTACATTAAATTAATAAATAAAACATTACCATCACTACCATGCATTTGACACACAAATATATTGATGTTGACGATAAAAGATCACACATGGCGCACTAACTATTCAGGATACAAAGTAGTTGGACTTAAGAAATGAAGATGGCGTTTTATCAACATATTAAGAATTTGGATATTAAAACGGTCTAATTTCAACCAATGGCCGACCACTAGTTTCTATAATTATGGACCTATCCGATTAAATGCAATACAAATAATCATTTACCTAAATTGTGAAGTATAAACTGAAGATATTTAATCGGAGACAATATTTAATTTATTTTTTTCATCGCAAACAAACACAAAGTCAATTAAATGTCTACTTGAAGCTTTGGCATCAGCCTGGACTCGAAACGATCGTGCTTAAGTGCTAAAACAAAACCGTAGGGCCCAATTTTGAGGTAGGTGTTATTTACTTTCATTTATTAACTAAAATAATTAAAAGGACTCCAAACTGAGTAGTTCTTGTTATGACTACAATACAATAAATGTATACAACATATTTATTTTGGGAAGCCATATTGTGAAGTGTCCATATCATTCTATAATCTACCACCATATCTAAACATGGCCACTGACTGGGAGAATATATTTCGGAATAAACTTATTTTTTATGATATTTGAAGGCCAAAAAGCAGACGGATTTCCTGATGTTAAGAAATTCACGCCACTTAAAAAAGTATTTATTACGTCCATATCCTCAAAGTGGTAGGCAGAGGCACAACCAGGGCATCCACGACTAGCCGAAGACACTATGCCCTACGATGTGATAGGTGGCAAGCCTATCGCCAACCGGGCACATATTGAATCCCGAGAAACATATTTTTTATTACAAAATTTGAAATACCACATTTTCTTTTTGTTGCCCGACCCGGGATTCGAACCTAGGACCTCATGAAGTCAAGTCCAACACTTGGAGCGCTAGACTACAGGGGCGAGATACCAAAAGTGGTAATGGTGCATTGCCAACCTGAGGACGGGATGTAAGGTTTCGAGCAAAAGTAAGTTTACTAGCTACCTTATCCTCCCAACCAGAATACTTTAACCACAAGCACTGACGTTATGACGGCAGGAATAGATAAGGCGGTGGTACCAATCTGGGTGAGTCGCTGCGAAACTCAACCACCTAGTCAGTAAACTAGAAGTAGTTTTGGAATATTAAATGGTTGCTTCATAATATAGAACAGATGATGAATGATTCACGAACGGCTTGGGTTCACTAAACCGTGACCGACCTACTTCAAAACACCGCAGTTGATTCCAGTTGACAGTAGCTGCGATAACAAGTGTTTAATGGCAGGGCAAAATTTTGCGGATAAATCTATATACACCGTGTAAATGACAGCGTAACGACCATGGATTCTGTATATGATAGACATGCATATTATGTAGTTGGAATTTTGTGTCGAAAATTTCATGAGCTTTTTAAAAAACTTTGTGTTTTGAAGTGAAAACTTCTTTAGCGGCGTTGCGCACTTTTTTTGGAATGGGTAAAAATGTTTAAACTCGCGTCAGATCGTCACATGGAAAATTCGTAAGACGGCGCAGGGCGCTTGCGTGAATGTTCGTACATACATTCATACATATCTTCACGCCAAGTCCCTTACGGAGTAGGCAGAGAGTATCGAGTTCCAGACCTCACGATCCCGACAAACCTGTCTAGCTTCCTTCACATTCATAACCCTATTCATACAAACATGCCGGTTTCGGAGACTCTTGACACCACCCTCGGATAATATCCAAGTGATCTGATCGTGGAATGTCAGCCTTGGTCTCCCCGGCTACCTACATCCATCCACATTCGCATTGTATATCTGCTTTGTCAATCTTTCATCTGTCATTCTTTCCACATGACCGAACCAGCGGAGCATACCCTTTCGCATTTTAACACCAACAATTTCTTTCGATCCCACTCTTTCTCGAATCTCACTGTTACTAATGCGGTCAGCGAGCTTTACACCACAGATTTTCCGTAGCGCTCTCATTTCGACCTTAGTGCTAAATATTGGCACTTGTTTCCGACAAAAAGTGTAAAGAGAATTTTGAAGTCTGATACTTTTTTTTATATAAGAGGAGGCAAACGAGCAACCTCCGCCCACGGACATCCGCAACACCAGGAATATCACACATGCGTTGCCGACCTTTAAGGAATGAGTACGCTCTTTTCTTAAAGGTTCGTAAGTCATAATCGTTTGGGAATACCGCTCTTGGTAACTGATTCCACAAAGGTGTCATACGGGGTAAAAAATGTCTTCGGAATCGCACAGTTGTAGACCGCCACGCATCGAGATGATGGGCATGATACCTTAAGCTCTGACGCGATGTCCGAAGGTGGAAATCAGCGGCTGGAATTAAACCAAACAACTCCTCAGAGCATTCCCCATGATAAGTGCGGTAGAGAACACTGAGTGACCCAACATCTCTACGCAACGCTAAAGAATCAAGCCGATTGGTAATTGCCCGGTCATTGACAATTCGAATTGCTCTACGTTGAATGCGGTTAAACGGAAGGACCTGGTACTGTGAAGCCCCTGCCCAGAGTTGAGAACAGTACTCCATATGAGGCCAAATTTGCGCTTTATATAGTTGTAAGCGATGGGCCGGCTTGAAATACTGTCTCGCTTTACTGAGCACACCAAGTTTTTTAGAGGCTTTTTTAGCCTTCTCCTCCAGATGACCACGAAATTGAACATTATTCGAAATGTCAACGCCGAGTATACAAATGCAGGCTGTGGCAGAAAGGAAAACGCTCTCAAATCGAGGAGATGCGACAAAGGGAGTCTTTTCAGCGGAAAACGCGCAAACTTGTGTCTTGTTAGGGTTAAATTGCACCAGATTCTGCTGGCCCCAAAACGAAATTTCAGACAAAAGATTGTCAATTTTAGACACAAGTTGGTTCCGGCTCTCGTGACATGTTCCCACGATATATTATGTCGGCCAAATTATAAGGCTTCCCCAGTAGTGTCGTCTGCATAGCAATGAGTATCACTAATTTGCAACATGTCATTGATATGCAGAAGAAAAAAAGTGGGAGAAATCACACAGCCTTGGGGAACACCAGCATTGATAGGTTTGGACCCCAAGCACGCACCGTCGACAACGACCTTGATGCTAATTTCACTCATCTTCGCCTGCGTAACTTGGCTTCTACTGCACTGAATCCGAATGCATGCGAACGTTCGTGTTGTCATATATGTCACGTTAGCGCAATAAATGAATATTGTATTCTACCACATAAATGATGGTACTTTCATACTGATAATTAAAGCAATTCGTGCAAAATTATTCCCTAATCATTCCAAAATATCAAAAATGAACAACGTTAACATTTAAGTTTTCACTTCTTCCGGCACTCCGAGTGCAATCCGTCGTTTTATTTTATTGATTTCACTATTATTTTATAAATACTGTCTAACTGAGCTCAATTTTATGTAATAAATAACACGTTTTTACTAAAAAACAGCAATGTAAATAAAGCAGCGTATTAGGTCGACTTACAACTTACAGCTGCAGCTCGCAACGCGCGGCA
The DNA here is from genome assembly GCA_002245475.1 of Calephelis virginiensis. Taxonomy (NCBI): domain Eukaryota; kingdom Metazoa; phylum Arthropoda; class Insecta; order Lepidoptera; family Riodinidae; genus Calephelis; species Calephelis virginiensis. Next base: position 160,716 of record NJDC01058223.1, read on the forward strand.
TAATGCATATTCTAATTTGTTCGCTTTACATGTCGGGCTGAAAAACTGCTAAATATTGCCACTCATTTCCGACAAAAATTGTAAAGAGAATTTTGAAGTCTTAAATGTATCTAAACTACCACAGAAATTTTCGTTACGGTGTCAAATACACCCTGTTTATAAAAGAAATCGTGTTAGTTACACTATTTATAACTAAAGAACGACTGAACCGATTTGGCTGAAACCTGATGGGAAGGTAGCTTAGAATCAGGAGACGGAGACGTAGGATTCTTTTTATCCAGTTTGACTGCGAAAACACAAGGAATATTAATATTTTTTTTAAACATAGAATTGGAAAAACCACTTTTTTGTTGCCCGAACCCGGAACCTTATGAAATCAAGTTCAACAGCTGGACCGTTAGACCAGAGAGGCGATTCAGACTACAAAGATAACATTTGAGAGACAATAAGTAAATCATACTTGTATTAAAAGAGGGAATAAATGAAATCGGAATAGGTTTTGAATGAATTATCTTTAAGTTTTCATTTAGTCTTTTTTTCTTCTTTCACGGCAATTGGATAATTGCCGTGAACCACCTTCGGATCAAGCGCACAGAGTGTGCCACAGGCCAAATTTAGTTAGATTGGGTTTAGTTAATTCTAAATACATCGCAGCCGGAAAACCGGCATATAGACAACAAATTTAAAAATGCTCAAATTATGTTGTCTATTTTTAATCACCAAGATCTGTTTTTTAATCTTATACCTTTAAATGAGCAATTCTTGTATATATATAAATATATAATTGGAATCTCGGAATCGGCTCCAACGATTTTCATGAAATTTAGTATGTAGGGGGTTTCTGGGGCGATGAATCGATCTAGCTAGGAATCATTTTTAGAAAATGTAATTTTATTCGTGTTTAAACTGAAAATTTTATTCGTGTTTAAACCGAAAAATATGACTCTTCCTGACATCTATTGGCGAATAATAATACTATTTTTTGTGAGCAATAAAGTTGTCCCAGCAGATGGAGTTGTTACGTGACACGAAGTCAATGAGTGTTTGCTAAGGAATTTTATATTATACTTAAAAAAATACCGAGCAAAGCTCGGTCATCCAGGTACTGTCTTTAATGTACAAATTTTGCTATTTTTACAGAATTTACAGAATAAAACAGTTACTCGGACCGCAGTCTATAATGACCCAGCCTTTGCGAAAATAAATTGTTACTTCTCCTGTAATTGTAGATATCTGTAATCCTGCCTAACTGATTTTGAAGAACTGCCTTACCAGGAAATATAAACGCATATTTAACTAAAAATTTTTTAATGTTGACATTCAACCAACAACATACTTACATGTGGATGAAGTGATAGCACGTTATTGATTGAAAATCTAATTTTAGTATTTAGTAAACTTGTGATTAACAAATGTTTATTTTTTTAAAGTAAGACGGCAAAATGTACATCTTATATTTCAAGTTCAAAAAACTTTTAAACCAAAATGATTTATAATGCATTTTTTGACGCCTATTCAAATAAATGAAAAATGCAACAATTTTGTTTGGGATTCAGAAAAAAATAGATTCCCTGTGTTGGTCCAGGTCCGCTGAGTAGAATAGACCAGGCAGCTCGTAACAGGCGAGCGCGGGTTACCGGGTAGGGATCCACAGCCTTACCTTAGCTAAGCATCAATATGCTTGCCTGCCGCCATAATGAGTCTGACTGTCTGTGTATGTGTGGAAAGTAGTAATATCTCGGTCTTAGGACAGAGGCGCACATATCACATCTATGGTGTCTATTGGCCACGGCTGTCTCTTACCAACGGGAGAGCCTCTTTCTCGTTAGCTGAGCCCTCACATAAAGTCATCATACATACTTTACTGAAGTTTAAAATTGTAGTTGAACTATTATATACAACAAACGCGCATTGTAACAACCTTTCTTTTTACAGCTTTTGCTGGAAGAGATCTCTTAAAGAGATAATCCTTTGTTAAATCTCTGTATAACATTGATAATTGTATTTTATTGAATCAGGCGTTACTTTGCGGAAATCCATTATAAAAGATGTAAAATAAGCCTTTATTTTGCTAATTCCGAGTAAGCAGTGTAACCGTTGTGGCAAATAATCCTCCAAACGACACAGAATGTGACGGTTACACTGCTTACGCGGAATTAGCAAAATAAAGGCTTATTTTACATCTTTGATAATTGTAATTTGTGTACATGAAGAGAAAATGAAAATAAAAAATCCATCTAATTTTATATTCATAGTATACTAGCTGAACCTACAGACGTTGTCCTGTCCTAACTATATTAAACATAATACTAATAATAACTATACTATAATTAAACTATGTTAAATTAAATATGTTCAATTAAATGATCTTTCAATTTATTTTTATAAGATAGTTACACTGACAATCATTAATACAAAAAAGAATTACTGAAATCGTTCCAACTATTTACATCCTATCCTATTAATATTATTAATGAAAAAGT
>NJDC01058224.1:17492-41084 GCA_002245475.1 Calephelis virginiensis
TAAATCTCTGTAAATACTTGTCATAATTAAAAACACATCATTTTGACATAAGCACAACAAGTCTAATATATATAAATCTCGTGTCACAATGTTTGTCCTCAATGGACTCCTAAACCACTTAATCGATTATAATAAAATTCGCACACCATGTGCAGTTCGATCCAACATGAGAGATAGGATAGCTTACATCTCAATTCATCGCGGGCGAAGCCGCGGGTAACAGCTAGTGTTATATATATTTTAAAATGAAATGTTTACACAAATCTGTAATGCTAACTTTGAACAATAAAAACTATTACTAGTATAGCAAAGACTCTGTCAAAAATCGATGTACTGTCAAATGTGATCGATTAAATTGGCCCTGCTTCAATATTTTTTTAAAAATATTAAAAATATTTAGCAAACATCTTCCAGAAAATGAGCGCTAGCTTTCGGGCTAGAAAGGCTGAAAACGAACGGCAGCACTGGCCCGCATACGGTGAACAAACAAACTAAAGCAAGGGAGCTTTGTTGGTCTTCGTTTGCTTAGTTCGTACTACACAGATCTTAGCACTGCTAGCTGATTTCAGGAAATAATCTTCGAAATGAGAATTTGTGTATTAATCCGACTCTTCCAAAATTGTTTCTCCCTCATTCTTGCCGCGATATTCTTACCTTAAAATTGATAATTCTCACTATCGTCGTGTTGTTGTTAGGACCTCGGTCCAGTTAATTTACTCAAGATGCCCTCCAATTCTACTAAGAAAACGATGCTAACAAAACACCAGATTTGAGATGAAAGCCTAGGAGCTACGATAAACACACCAAAATTATAATAATATTAAAAGAAAAAGTATTTTCACGCCTATATCCCCAAAGAGTCCAAAGTCTCACAGTGTGATAGGTGGCAAGCCTATTGCCAACCGGGCACATATTCAAACCCGGGCAACGTTGTTATTTTTAGAAAATTTATTTTATATATCTACTTTAAAATTTATTTTATATATGTTTCAATAATGAAATACACATTTTCTATTTATTTTTGTTGACCGACCGAGGATCAAACGCGGGACCTCAAATCAAGTTGCAACTTGACTTGAGGACCGTTGCAGACCGCTAGACCACAGAGGCGATTATAAAAATTTAATCGCATTAAAAATGCAAAAAGCTGACTAAATACAAAAAAGATTCACAAAAAAAATATTTTTCTTGATCCGTCTGAGATCATCATCAGATCCTGACTTGGTGGCTATCACTTCGGAAGTACACTCTTCCAAATAAAAAAAAAGAAGTTATAAAATCGATTCTGAAATGACGGACAAATCGATTAAGGATAAAAACTCATTTTGAAAGTCGCTTAAAAACATGGAAAACTGTACATAAATACCTAATGCATTGTTAAATTTACTTCACTAATTTTAGTCTCGCCACTTCTGGCCTCTGGCTGTGACTTGACATATCCGTCATCTGTTTTTTTTTACAAAAACACTTCACAATGGCCATTTTGACAGATGTCACATTTTCCTGTTCATTATTGTTCTTCATTATTAATCGACTATGAGGAGTAATTTAAAGCATTAATGCTTTTTGATCTGTCCTTGTTTATGATATCCGAACGCAAACAAGCAGACGAATTTAGTGCGTAAGAAACACCCAACTCTTCAAACCGGAATATGATAGAGTCGAGTACCGAAGTTAGGGTAAATCCTATCAAGATCATACATACGAAAGTTTGTATGTTGGTTTGTTTATTTGTTACTCCTTTACGCAAAAACTGCTGAACTGATTTTCATGAAATTTGGCACACACATAGAGGGTAACTTAGATTAAATATAGGATAGTTTTTGTGGGACCATCACTCACGCTAGAAATAAATAAACAAGTTGTACACAAATTTTATATAAGCCCAAAGTGAACAAATTATATGCTTGTGTTATATGTGTTAATTAAATAGATACCAAAATGAATTGCAGGCAACCTGCAAATATGCATACATCTAAATGTTCATCACAACATGCCTGCCCCGTCGGGAATCGAACAGGAGCCTCGCAGTCGGTAGACAGAGTTGGGCGTGCACTCTATCCCGTCGACCAATGAGACGGTTAAATGGTTATGGTGTCAGTAATATCAAAGGAGTAAGGAAACATAGTATGTCGGCTCTAGGATCCTAGAATCTAGACCGTATTCTTCGAGCTCGAGCTCATCGACCATTCAAGATATTGTCATACCCCTGGGCTACAGACGAGACCGGGGGATAGGTCTTCCAATCTGTGAACCCGTGGGCCCTATCATCCCTTATCCGTCGGAAGTGATCCATCTGTCTTATCTCGCCGGAAACGGTTTACTAGCGTTTCCACATCACACACAAACAAATCTGAACCCTATTGCCATGAGTTAAGGTTGTAAAAGTAATGATCGGTTATATTAAACATAAACTTTAGGATTTTTAAATTATTGTCGATTTGTAAAATATTTCAACTATGGTTTTAACTGGCAACATTTAACTTGGAATAAAATTAAGTAGATTTTAAGAGGACCTATCTGCAATATATAATAACATACTAGCTGTTGCCCGCGGGGTCGCCCGCGTAGTCCCACGGGAACATTGTTTCGAGATAAAAACTATCTCATGTGTAATCCAAGTTACCCTCTATGTGTGTGACAAATTTCATGAAAATTGGCTCAGCAATTTTTGCGTTAAGGACTAACAAACAAACATACAAACTTTCGCATTTACAATATTGATAGGATAATAGAATGTGGTGTCTATAGGCGGCGTCTAATTCTTTATGTTTAACCGACTCTAATTAGCAGGAGATTATCAATACGTCCGCGTCGGTGTGTTTCTTTTTTGTATGTTTGTTACGCTATTACTCGGCTAATACCCAATGGATATGGATAGTTCTTTTTGGAAAGGTAGGACAAGATTATGAGGTGGTCCCATATTAGTTTACGATCGACTAGTGGTTTTTAAATTATATATTTAATACATAATGCATAAATTTAACGTAGAGGTCAACATAGGAAAATTATTAATTATATATAATTATCGCCTCTGTGGTCTAGCGGTCCGGGTGTTGGACTTGACTGCATGAGGTCCCGGGTTCGAATCCCGGGTCGGCCAACACAAAGAAAATTGGATTTTTCCAATGTTCTAAAAAAAATGTTGGTCGGGATTGGAAATGTGCCCGGTTGGCGGTAGGCTTGCCACCTATCACATTGTGGGACTTAGTGTCTTCGGCTAGTCGTGGGTGCCTTGGTTGTACCTCTGCCTACCTCTTCGGGGATATAGGCGTGAAGATACTTTTTTTTTTTATTAATGACTAAGTATAACTTAAAAACTACTAGTCGAATCATAATATTATTATTGGACCATCTTGAAATTATATGAACTATTTCGTCAGAAGTCGGAACTGACAACTATGCCAACGTTGCTCCTAGTGAGCTACGGCTAAAACGATGATTACGACAGGGTAATCTTTATATGTTAGAGATCAGCCAACAAGCATTTGGTTCTTCTGATGATAAGTGACAACCGTGGCCTTTAGACACCACAGATGTTACAGGTGCGTCGCTGTCCTGAGGCCAAGGTGGAAGACCTATTGTGCAAATCTAGCGGTTACCCTACCCTCCAGGCCGGAACATGGACAGTCATTATGGTGGCAGGAATAGGTAAGGCGGTGTATCCCTACCCGGGCAAGTTGCTGCACAGAACTGTAACACCAGAGAAGCTAGTTACTACGTAAGTATATTTCATTATGCATAATGCGTGCATATCACATGGTCCTTCTTAATAAGTGTGATAATATTTACATAAAAGAGTAAATGTTGTCCATTGTCAGCCCAAGCATTAAAGCTAAGACTAGTTCCCACCCATAGATAATGTCATTCAAGTGTACAAAGTTAATTAGAAGCTCAACAGTCAGATCAACAGCGAAAAGTCAGACGCAGTCATTATGTATTCATTTATACACTGTCCTATCGCCGCCATCTCCTGACCACTCTACATTCCAGCCCGAAATGCAAAGGCAAAGACTCTCAAACTTAGTGACATATGAGAATCACAACGAAAATAAAATTAAAAATTGAGGTTTTTACAACTTATTTAAACAATTCTGGGGTACTCATTATCATGCATGAAGTTACTATTTCGATTATTTATGGCATAGTTAATACAAAAACAACAAACAAGCACACGACTCTTCATGTTAAGAGACAACAGTAGCCTACAGACACCATAGGCAATAGATGCGTCGCTGCACTACAGCCAAGATGTTCATAATACCCAACTCTTCAGGTGACAGGAATAACTAAGGTGGTTGAGGTAGAGTTTTTTGTAATTGTACTTTCATTGTTCACTTACTACATAAACCAAATCAATATGTTCTAAGATTTTGTGATTTAAAGGGCTGAATACAATCAGACGGGCCGACTTATAGCAGTTATCATCATGTCATCTGAATATCATCATCATCATCATGTCTAAAGTAAGTAATTTTATACCTGTATCCCCGAGAAAAGCACTATTTACTTCTACAACGTATGTACATTGGGTAAAAAACCAATCAATAACTGGGCACTTACATAATCCTGGGTAACATTGTTTTTAATAAGAAAATTTTAAAAATACGACGGGTTGCACTCCGGGAGTGCCGACAGAAGTGAAAACTTGAATATTATTATTTATATGAATACTATTATATATATTATTCATTGAAGTGCATTTTTGATATTTTGGAATAGTTAGTGAATAATTTTGCACGAATTGCTTTAATTATCAGTATGAAAGTACTATCATTTACGTGGTAGAACACAATATTTACTTATTGCGCTATCCTACGCAAACTTGACAACACAAACATTCGCACAAGCGCCTAGCGCTGTCCTATTCGCGGAAGCGCCCTGCGCCGTCTTACTAAATTTCAGGTCACGTGTCCTGGTGCGAGTTTAGAAGTTTTTAGCCATTCCAAAAAAAAGGGCGCAACGCCGCTAAAGAAGTTTTCACTCCAAAAAAGAACTTTTTTAGTTGCCAGACCACAAGACCACAGAGGCTAATATTTTTGTTTATGCACCAAAGGTGGTAATGGTAAAGTTGCCAGCTTGAGACTGAGATGTAATGCCGAATGCTGGTTAATTTACCGCGTACCTTACCTTTAAAATCGGAACATTGTAAAGCACTATCTTTATGTAGGTAAAGATTATGATGATGCCTACGTATAAGTTTTTTTTTATAATGTTGGAAGGCAAACAAGCAGACGGATTTCCTGATGGTAAGAAATTAACGCCGCCTTGAGACACCAAAGGTGGTAATGGTGCGTTGCCAACCTGAGGCCGGTTAGACCTCAAGCAAAAGTAAGTTTATTGGCTACCTTACCCTCCAAACCGGAACACGTCATGACGTTATGGCGGCAGGAATGGGTAAGGCGGTGGTACCAACCCAGGTGAGTCGTTGAAAAACTCTACCACCTAGTCAGATGTCACGGTGTTAGTGACGGTAAGCCTACGCTCGCCTTTTACGAGCTGCCTGGCAGGAAGGAAGATGGTCTATTCTGCAAAGGGGCCCGGACCAACGCGGGGAAAAAAGTTTGAGAAGCACTGACTTGCGTGGCAACCACACGAGTTATATAAACGTAAGCGTTACACACTATTGTGATTTATCAGTAAGTTAATTCTAATTCAACGTGCTTAAAGAAATCGGAAACTTCAATTTATCAAAGTCGTTAATTTTATCAAACTGGTTACGGTCGTTACGTTGCGTGGTATGACTTATCTTTTGAGATAGCTTCCTGTCTTGGGTCTAAAAAGTTCGAACTGAAGACATGGACGGATTTTCTTGTAATAAATTATTGAAAATAAAAAAAAATTATTCACATAGGCCATTCAAGTGGTACTTGTGTGCGTCGACGTTGATATATATTACTACGTGGAATCCTCGTAGCCATATATTGCCGCCTTAATAAGTATTTTTAAAAATACGTAATTTCACTAACATTGAAACGACTTCGATAAATTAATATGAAATTTTACTTTTTTAGTATAGAAACTTCAAACAGATTTCGACTGACTAATATGTAATTTTACAAATATTGAAACGATTTCGACTAGATAAAATATAATTTTACTAATATAGAGACGATTTCGATAAACTAATATGTAATTACACAAGTATTGAAACGATTACGATATTTGAGATATTACATATTAGTTAGTAAAAACACTTATTAAGGCGGCATTATACAATAATCACGATACCAATATCGGTAGTAATAATGTAGATTCCGTCAAAAGTCCGAATAATTTATTTTGCATAATATGGTAAAATATTTCTTACTATCATATTGCCTGCGAATTTTTAGCCCTTTCGTGGGTTTGGTGGTATAAGATATCGGGATTACAGGTAGCCTCTCCAGCCCTCTTACTATAATATAACACTACTAGCTGTTGCCTGCGGCTTCACCCGCGTTTTCACAGGAACCCATTGTGTGAATGAGGTAAAAAGTAGCCTATATGTTAATCCAAGTCACGATCTATTCGTGTTCCAAATTTCAGACAAATCCGTTCAGCCATTCGGTCGTGAAAGAGTAACAAACATCCATACATACATCCATACATACAAACTTTCGCATTTATAATATTAATAGGATTAATAAATTGCGACGCGAAAGCAGAACAAACACATTTTCACATTTATTGTATATATATATCAAAGTATGGATTATCCGGATATATACCGTACTAGGATGGTTATGATAAGTCTCTCCATTAAGTAAATATCCACAATATAGTATTTATTTAGGTATAGCTATAGTAAAATGATGCATAAATAAATGAACCAATTACTAAGTATCAATATTAATTATAAAAAAACTTTGGATAATGGTAGTAATTCTGCTGAGCGCCAACTAAACATATTTCAGGTGTATGCTATATTTTTCCAATAAAACAAAAATATACGAGACAGAATTTTTTAAGCAACTCCCATTCTGGATAGTAGAAGTCCGGATATGTTAACTCGCGACGTTTTTAATTAATGTTTTCCGAGGAACAGATTAAAAGTCTATAGAAATGTCATTTACAAACTAATCTAAACTTGTTCTGTCTATTTCTGTTGCTATCGTCGAATGAAGATAGTTACAACTTAGAGTGTATCAGTAAGTGAGCAACAAAATCATAACCAACGCTTCTTATAATATAGAAACCGGAATTCAATGAGAATCAGTCCAGGAGATTAGTGTGTGGTGACAAATAGACGGATGTAAATTTTAATACAAAGAGGGAAACTATCCAGTCTACAATTATTTGTTAAATATGCTGGCCACTGGCTCATAAGCTTTATATACAAATTAATGTCATTGGACTGGCCTCCTGTCCTGGACGACTGGCTTCATGTAAATGTGTCATTACAGCCACGGGCGGTCTAGCTGCTTTATAATGGCCGCTGGATCTGAGCGCAATACCAAATATGTTAATACTTTCCCGTCGTTAATCAACGAAGAATTATCCGGTCCACTACGTGACAATCATAAACAGAAACATCATTATAAAATTTTAACATAACTGTGTTTGTACATTGAAAATGAGCAAAAGTACTTAGGGTATAGGTTTCTGGTACATGATTTTTTCACGATTCTAGGTAGCTTTTTTTTAACGATGTGTTAAGATTCTCCGTTATGTCTGCAGTCTGCACAAAAAGAGTAATAGATATGAAGGAAGCTAAAAAAGTCTGTAGTGGCACTTTGCACTCGCTATCCCTTGACTAAGCACAAGGGACTTGCCGTAAAAATATGTATACATTTTTAATTATTTATACTGGATACTCACGATCTCTTTTTATTTTATTTGTCGATATTTCGGCCTGTCAGTAGATCCTCCTGTCAAAAGTTACAGCTCGTTGCCGCAGTCCCGTCGTGACCACGGCCTGTGCAACTAGGCCGAAATATCGACAAATAAAATAAAAAGAAATCCTGAGTATCCCGTACAAATAATTAAAAATGTTAATATGTACATACATAATACATATATACATAAAATAATGTGAATTTTCTAATTAGAAGAAAGCAAATAAGTAGACGACTTTACTAAGGACAAGAAACAACCATTGCTTATAGACACCATGGACATTACCGGAGCTTAGCTAGTGGCTGCGATCTCGTTAACGTTAAAAAACTATCAAATAAAGAGTGATTAAACCCTATATCACTACATAGTATAAAACAAATTCGCTTCCTCTGTCTTTCCTTTGTATGCTTAAATCTTTTAAACAACGCAACGCAACTTGATGCGGTTTTAAATAAAGTGATCGAAGAGGAACGTTTATATGAGTCATATAAAAGCAAAGTCCAGTTCCACCCTATACCTACTGGATGTTGCTGCCTTTGCTTTTATATGATTCATATGTATATTTTATACCCACGCGAAGCAGGGGCGGGCCGCTAGTTAGAAGATAAGTCAGAGTTAAATATTAACCCAGGAACGTGAAAACAGCCCTTAAATGTCTTATTAGTAAATATAGATTAAAGTACGCCAAGGTTTATGTTGATATAGTTTGTACCACAATCTAAAAATTTTATACACAAAAAAAATGCTTTTTCAATTTTCTTATAAAACAACGTCGTCAGGGATTGAATATGCGCCGGTTGGTAATAGGCTTAAAATGAATCACATTGGGACTTAGCGTCTTCGGCTAGTCGTGGGTGCCCTAGCTGTACCTCTGCCTACGTCTTCCTACGGATACGGGCGTGAAGATACTTTTTAAATTATAATTTACTGTCACATAAACGATACCGCGAGCGTGTGTTAGTTTACGCTTCTGTGTCAATCGGTGCAATATACTGTGAAATAAGGTCGACCCACATTGGCCGGAGTGGACCGCCCATGGTCCGAATGAGAGAATCATTTTAATTTTTAATGACAGACGTTCTATAACGTTTTCATTAAACTAACGAGGACTAAGAAACCCATTATTGCGTGACTCAATAAAATCCACAGTGAGTCTATTTCACGCCTTTATTAAGATTTTGATGATTCGGACTTCTGTCTAGCTCAATCTAATCGTCTTATTGTAAACCTAGACTAAAGTACTCCGCGGTTTAACCTTGTATTATAGTTTTTATTACACTTTTTTAATTAGGTACATTGGAATCAATCAACGGAAAAAGAGGGATGTTACAAGTATGACATGTCTATGTTTGTGTATGTCAGTATGTGGCAACTTTCCTTTTAAACGGATGGATCGATTTCGATACGGATTATTTTTTTGTTCGAAATCTTACGTGATCGAAATAACTCTTGACTACATTACGTGCTGCTTACGAAATTCGATGTTATTTGACACATAGCAATCGATTGCGTCTCGATCGCTAATTGATAATATTTACATTATATCAGTAATTAACAAAGTAGGTATATCGCTAATCATTCTAAATAATATTATGTCAAAGCGCCAGTAGGTACTTGTTAAAATCGCTTTCCGAAATAGACGGTACCCTATAATAATTAATAACTATTGGTAAATTTACACAAAACAATAAACACAGGCTATATATTAGTAAGGCATCATTTGCCACCTATGCAACAACTTGCCTACTGCCTGCCTGCCTGCGTGCCTTGTAGGGATTTCCCGCCTGTCCTATTCCTATAGCCCGCGCCGTAGTGACAGTACTACTGTTGTGTTCCCTTGCGGAAAGTAAGGCGACCGTTAGACTTGAAGATTAGCCTCAACACTTCAGCCATAGTATAGCAACGTACCTACTCTATAGTCCCAATAGATCGAAGTTGTTTTCTTTGACCATTAAGAGCAAGGAATATTTAAATACTATTTAACGAGAGATTACGAGGGACGAGTACTAGGTTGCTGTTTTATCACAAAAAAATGCACAAGATACATAGATACGGCTAGATACGGCTATGTTTTACGGCCAATGTTAATAATGTACCTCAATCTAATGGATGCTTGTCACGGTGTTAGTGACTGCAAGTCTATGATCGCCTTTTCCAAGCTGCCTGGCAGTGGGACAGATTGTCTATTTTTTGCAAAGGAGCCCGGACCAATATGGATAGGGAAGGGCTCCTCCCTTCCCTATCCATAATAAAGGTTGGTAATAGTGTGTAAATTACAAAATCCTTTTATGGTGTTGTATAATGCCTAGATATTAGAAGTCAATCAGATTTTTAACGGTTGGAAATACAGCAGAGATATCAATCATAGGTAGGTACGTTGCTTTGAGTATTATTAACACTCAAAGGTACGTTGTCTAACGGCCGATGTTAATAATGTATCTCAATCTAATGGATTTCAAGCAATCTAGATAGCTGCGTATCCGGCGGCCTATTCCATACCTAATTGCCCATATATTTGTTATTGGCAAGCGATAACATAAAAATGGATTAAAACATAAATCTTGTACAGCTAGTTTTGGATTAGGATTGATTAATTATTAATATTGGCCGTTAGACATGTCGGATTAGTCCTGTCATGTTAACTGACATTTTTAATTTAAGTTTTCCGTGGAATAGATTAAAAGTCTGTAGAAATGTCTTTTACAATCTAATCTGACAGCGCTAAACATGTTTTGTCTTTTTCTATTACTTTCTTTGAAAGAAGATAGCGATAATTTAAAATTAGTTTAAAAAGCACCACATTTGTCTAGGTTACGATTGTCCCTTACGATAAGAATAGATTGCTTGTTCGCTAACTTGCAATAAAAAAACGTTATCGAAATTCGTCGAACATGACAATAGAAACTAGAGAGTGCTCTTCATCATGGTAGTCACTTACGGCCAATATTAATAATCAATCCTAATCCAAAACTCGCTGTCCAAGATTGATATTTTGATCCATTTTTATGTTATCGCTTGCCAATAATGTATCTGTGCACAGGATAAATATGAGAATGAGGTATAAGATAGGCCGGCGGATACGCAGCTATCTAGATTGCTCGAAATCCATTAGATTGAGATACATTATTAGCATTGGCCGTTAGAAAGCCTGTAAAACCAATACTAAACTGAGTGATCCATCTTAAATGTTGAAATATTTTCATTTATTACTCAAGCATCGAATGCAACAGAGATCGGGAGCGCACGGCCTCTAGCCAAGTGAAATGCACAAGCCCATTCCGCTTTATCTCGTTAACTTACACATAAAACACAAAATACACTTTAACACTTGGCACTAAAGTTGAAAATCTGTTACATATCTTATTATATTCTGTGCATGACGTGTTTGATGATACAAAAACACAAGGGAATTTAGACCTTCACGAAAACTATCAAAGTTCAAATTACATTGTAGATACTTAAATAAGGGTCGTCAGCACACGTGCAACTGAAACTAAACTTTGTATTATCCGTTTAAGGTTGGTTATAGAGTGTAGGATGATTCATAAGGTTTTTTATGGTGTTCGGTCGGCAATCAGCTGTTTGGGCACGCGTTGTGCCCCTCGGGAGAATGATGTCAGCTCCCTTCGCAACGCGTAGCGACTAGCGAAGAGTTCTATTAAATTTTGTAAAATTGCACTCCCTCAGGGTAAGAGCAGAGACGTAACAAATAAAATGATATTAAAATATACAGATTGGTCTATAAACTATATATTTATAAGAAACCTATCTACACGAGCCTACAATCCTTGCTATCCATATCTATATCATTGTTATAAACGCGAAAGTCTTTTTGTTACACTTTGACAGCTAAACCACTGGACCGATTTTGATAAAACTTGAAGTATATTGAATTATCCGAGTTCAATCATTGTTAATTTTTTCAAATATTAAAAATAGACAGTAATGAAGTTTAAGATGAAACAGCTAGTTATAAATAAAGGTAGCTCTTAGCACGAAGCATGATTATGTGAACTTTTACACCGAAATGTATCCGAAATAACATCACCTGTTTTGAGGTCCTAATCAAGTTTGTATTATCATTACAATAGCGACTAATTTTACTTCTCCACTGTGAACATTTCTTCCCAGATGGTTTTTAAGCTAGCAATCTTCTTTCACCTTCAAATGGAATGAAAATAAACTAAAATTAAGTTAAGAAAAAAATAAGAGTGTTTTACAATAAGTATTAAATAAAAATAATCCGTAGTAACTAAACTCGCAGAAGAAAATTCAACTTACCAGTTCTAAATCTTGTCTATAGAAAAACATCCTAAACAATTATGAAGTAGGTATTTACTCGTATGAAGTACTGAAATAGCGCTAAAGCTAAAATCACTACAGTACTTAGTACTATTTAAATTATGCACTTTGGCTATATTCGTCAATCTTCGAAAATCCGAATGTATTTGAAAGATATCTATATAGAGTTGTTATTACACACAATTAATCATATCGCTTAAATTTAGATTAGGTCAGCCAATTTAAAAATAAAAGCGTAAAGTGTAAAAGGAGTAAAAAGTGTAAATATCCAGTACATGGACACCTACGTAGTATATAAGCCAAAGTAGCTTTCCGCTGTCTGTCCCTAGCTATGACTAGATCATTAAAACTACGAATAGGATTTAGATGCCTTTTTTTATTTAAAAGAAAGGTTTAAGTGTATTATAATATAGCAGTTTGTCCACCCGTGCGACGCTGGGACGGGCTGCTAGTCTATATATATAAAAATCAATGCCTCTTTTCGTTGCAATTTTATAACTCAAGAATGGGCTCACCTATCCAAACCAAATGTTTAGGCCTTATTCGGACTATTTAGCAGATAGTCGTGAAGTCTGCTTAAAATCAGTCCAGCAGTTACAAAAAATGTGATAAATGAAGACATTTATCACATTTTTTGTAACAAATAAATTCAAAAATGTCATCATTTTGTTAATAGGTATTTTTCTGTGAAATTCAAACTTTTTACAGGTGACACAATCGCACAATCCTCGCTGTCATATAGAAACTTTTTCTGTTGTTTTTTTACTGTGTTATGTCATTCAAACGGTAATATACGTAGCGGAGCACGTACCGGGCTGCTAGTATTTTATAAAATTCAGTTGGGGCCCTAATTTAGGTGGCACTGGCAGGCCCTTATGTTGTCTAGCTACGTTCCTGTATGAAACGTATCTACTGTTGGAAAATCAAAGAATGCAAAAATGATAGACGCATTATGCGGAAAACTCACTTTGAAAACGGAGTTCTTAATAATAAATGTCTTTCCTATCCTGTTTTTGTTCGCGTTGGTTCGGATCCCTTTGCAGGAGGAGCAAGTGCTTTTAAGAATAATTACAAACAGAATTAAGTATCTTCGAAGAGGTAGACGTTACAACCAGGGCATCCATGATTTGCGGAAAGTACTTAAAGTAGCACGATGTCTTATATGGCAAACCTATTGCCAACCAGGCACTTTTCCAATTCCAAGCAACGATGGTTTTAGTAATTTTGTTGCTTATTACTACATAGTGTAAAAAAAAACAGATTGCACTCCGGGAGTGCCGGCCGAAGAAAACTTGAATATTAACGTTGTGCATTTTTGATAATTTGGAATGGTTAGTACGAAAATAACATAAATTCGTCTACAGAAAAGTAAATTTGCTTTGCCCTATTGGTGTCCTAGGTATGCACTACTAATGCAATACAAATCTATTAGATAAATAGCAATCACAGACAATAAATATAATTTACAGCATAATTTATGGTGACGGATACACATTGAGTGCTTCAGGTTTGAAAATCAAAAGGAGGTCGAATATAACATAAATTCAGTTCGAAAAAAAAGTATATTTGCTTTGCCCTATTAGTGTGGGTATGTAGTATTCATGCAATACAAATGTATTAGATTAATGGCTATTACAAGCAATAAATACAATTCACAGCATAATTAATAGTGACGGATACGAGTTACGACGGATACGTGACATATGTGTACTGTGTAAGTTTTATTTGGTAGTGACTCATTCAAAATACGTTAATGACTAGATTTTTAAACACAGTGATCGTGTTTAAAGGGGTTTAAACGGTGTTTAAAAGTGTTTAAACGGTGTTTAAAATCTAGTCATTAAAAATCTTAATCTTAATATATACATATAAATTACGTGTCACGTTGTTTGTCCGCGATGGACTTTTAAACTGCTTAACCGATTTCAATCAAATTTGCACACCGCGTGAAGTTTTATCCAACTTGAAAGATAGGATAATTTACATCTCAATTTATGATCAAAAAAATTACCATCCGAGCGAAGCCGGAACAGGCAGCAAGTATAATATAAAAGTTTGCAAAAACGAATGAAAAATAAAATTCATTATCTACTGGTATTTCCAGTCTATCTCCATAAATAATTATTTATTTGTATATATATCAGATAAATTACCTACCTATAGATAGCTAAGATAAAATATTATTTTTAGATTAGTACAGATATATTTTCGTTATGTTGGTCCGGGCTACTTTGCAGAATAGACCATCTGCCGTTCTGTGCCAGGCAGCTCGTAAGAGGCGAGCATAAGCTTACCTTTCACTATGAAATTTAAAATCACTGACAAAAAACTTATTTTATTTTGTAGTTAAGTCATGATTCTTCATGTTTAAATTTTATGATTAGGTTTTGTTGGTTAAAAGTGCGAATATTGAACGCCACTATTTATTATTTTTCTACCCTTTTTTGAGCAATGTGACAGCGACCGAGCCTATAAGCTTGAGAGGCCGCCGCCCCCCGCTAGTCCGCTAAAGACAGCTGTGAGATAAAGAGTTATTCCTTTGCTTCCGGATAATCTTTAACAACGACTTTGTTAGTCCGTGACGAATCCCTGATTAGCCAAGTAAGAGTGCTGTGCATCCTGCTGAAAGCTGGATCTGAGCCAGGAGAGGAAGAAAATAAGGTTAGTGGTTGCTTTTATTTCGAGTTACTTGCTCGCACAGTGCTCTTAGGGCTCGTCAGTAATTATTAAATTAACATCCATTTACAGTCCACAATAATACATTTTTTCATGACTTGTTAGTTACCAGCGCTGGTTGTTTTATACAACAGGTCTCTATCCACATCGCCTACCTACCTCACTTTACCCCTTTCGCATATCTTAACCCTTTCAGAAAGTTAATTTAAAAAAACCCCATTAAAACAAATATTTATTTTAAGAGAATAACTATTAAATTTCAAGTATTTTATTAACATATTTTTTTATACAAACATTATTCCAACATTCATACTACTTCAAAATACTTTTTTTAATGATTAAATAAAAAAAAGGTCCTTAGACCTGTTTGCTATTTTGTAGTATACTAACTGTTGCCCGTTGGTTATTGGTCCCTAAGGAGCATTTTTTTCGGGATAGAAACTAACCTATGTTACCCTCTATTTGTGTGCCAAATTTCAGGAAAATCAGTTCAGTAGCTTTTGCGGAAAGGAGCAACAAACAAACAACTACACAAACTTTCGTATTTGTAATATTTTTGAGATACTAGCTGAGACGACAGACGTTGTCCTGTCCTTATTATTTTTTTTTTCATATAAACGTTTTACTCACAATACCTAACACAAAATAAAAATTAGCAAAATTGCTCCATTCATAAACGCCTGATGTGGTGACCAAGGAAAAGGTCATATCTATAGAAGACCATTTTTATATCTATAGAAGAATAAGATTTAAGAAAAGAAATAAGATTTACGAGTAGGAACTAATAGCACATTTCAAATTTCATTAAAATCTGTTTAGTGGTCCACATTCGCAAGTGCGTTGATGAGTCGTTTTTATTACCCGGTTGTACAAAGAAGTAACGATAATAATATGTCAACCAGCTTTCATTTGTTCACCTCTATGCCCTAAGTAAGATTTGAAAAAATGAATAGCCTTTCATTTCTTTTTGATACAAGCAGATTTCAGTTTATAAAAATGAGATGGAACAGGTTTATGCAGTGTTGTTGATTTTCATTTTATTACAGCAATATTTGATAGTTCTTATTACATAACACTGTCCAAGTTACAATACTGGTTTAAAGGACCAGCAATGATAATTAAAATGTCAATTATTCGCAAACATTTTACTTAAAATTGCAAAAAGTTTGCAGTCGCATTATAGTTTTGGCACAAAACTTACAAGTTTTAAAATAATTAGGTACTTTGTTAATAATCATCAGCAAAAAAATCACTATCACACATCAGATGATGTTAATTCTGTTTGTTAAATTCTTAAATAACGTCGAAATTAACATAAGGGTGCTCGTTAAAAAGTTATGTAATTGTTTTAATATTTGACAGTCAGCTTTATGTGATTGTAATCTACAGAAGCAGACGGATTTCCTTAATAAGCAAGCAGTATATTCACGGCCGAACGCTCGAACAGAAAAGCAGAAGTAAAACCCATGATTAGTCGGGCAGCGTTGAGTTCATTATCAGTTTGCTAACACATATTTTGAGTCCGACCCGTAATCGAACCCGTGATATCATGATTTCTATAACACGGCAGGAAATATATATAAGTAGCTGCATATCTACAGAATGGTGCAGAGCGTGGTTTGTCTGTGTGTGTCAAAGGCATGGTAGTGTGGGTTAATGTTTTATTTATTGATTTAATGTACTTTATAAGCATTATTATTGAAAAATATTAGCGTTCTACACTTCTCCTACACATAAACTATAAGTGTGCCAAATTTTATGCTCTTGCGTCAGCGCAATTTTCGTAAAAAAGGGTCCAAAGTTTTGGCATCACGTATTATTATTTTATGTATTATGTTGAATTGAAGATCACATTTTATGGATCCTAAACAGCTATTATAGCCGTAATACGAGAAAACTAATAAAAAAACACCTTATTAATAATTAATAATTCATTTTAATATTACATCATCAACTTTTCTTTAGAAACCAGTTCCTAAAAGACCCTATTTATGTGTTATTGTTTAAACATTTATCATTATCACCTCGTTAAATCACCTAGCTAATCTATGAATCATAGTCAATTACCCAATATGACAGTCCTGGCCACTGAAGACCAATCGAATTCTTTTATTTTCCTGCCAATAATTGGTAGGTGGGATTTTTGTATCGGCCTTTTATTGGCATCTCGTCTAATGGCAAGAGACAGCCGTTCTTATCCTATAAGCTGGCTAATATCCTATGGCTGAGATTTTAGGCCCCGTTTGCACCGGTTACTCTTCTCTCAAAGTGCCATAATATATCATCTCGCCCAAATGGATGCCACCGACTATCAATTCGTCTCTAAAAAGCTTCAGGAATTTATAAGGCGGTGGTACCCATTCGGGCCAACTGCTACATGCCACTCCATCACTGATGTTTGCTGTTTCGCTGGTGTTTGCTCATTTTGGAAAGTTTACCAAACATTTTACCTTCCAAACCAGAAAATTGACGAGTTGTAGGAAGGTGAGATGTCACAAAACTCTTCAACCTAGGCATGGTCATGGTTGACAAACAAACTAGATCACCTTTTACTTCGGTTGGATAAGTTGTAGGAAGGTGAGATGTCACAAAACTCTTCAACCTAGGCATGGTCATGGTTGACAAACAAACTAGATCACCTTTTACTTCGGTTGGATAAGAAGGCATTTGGCTTATTAAGGCCCACTTGCACGGTCCTGGGTTAAGTTTAATAACTAATTAAACTGTCAAATATACATTGAATTAGTCCGATGTTAGAAGCTAACTTTGAGTTAAATATTTAACCCAGGAACGTGGAAGTCGGCCTCTATGGTCTAGCGGTCCAGGTGTTGGACTTCACTACATGAGGTCCCGGGTTTGATTCTCGGGTCACGGGCAGCATAAAGAAAAATTTTGTTTTTCCTATTTTCTAATAAAAAAAACGTTGCTCGAGATTGGATACGTGCCCGGTTGGCGCTAGGCTTGCCACCTATCACATTGTGGGACTTAGTGTCTTCGGCTAGCCGTGAGTACCCTGGTTGTGCCACTGTCAACCTTTCCAGGGATTTGGGCGTATGTATTTATATTAAAACCGAATCTATAATATGTACAAGGAGTTCGTAAATCTGAAATTATAATTCTTCTTTCATCATACCGTCTACTTAGTACCTAGCAAGAAATTGACTCTCCTTTATCTCATTTATATCCTTTATAGATAGTCTGCATTTCTAGGTCTGGGTGTTTATTATATTTATTCTGGTATAAATGTATGAGTATTTTTATGTATTACAATTGTTGACTAGCACTCATTAACACTAGCATACCTATAATTGCTTACTTTGATAATATGTCAAGGGATATTTATTTATTTATCCTTCCACCTACCTACTCAATTAACAAATCGAAGAAGGTTGTATTTAAGATAATAGATAGATAACATAATGTAGGTACACCTATAACGTAAAAGCCACTTAGGTCAGTATATGCCAGTCAGGAGCTATCAGAAGAAGTTATTTTTTCGTCATTCTATCTCAGATTTAGTGACAAAAAATAGTACTTTCACAGATGATTAAACCTTGTGCAGTACGCAACCCGAATACCTTACGCCCTTACAATACTTTCAAAGTACTATAAGAGGGTCAGATAGGTATTTGTGTTGCTTACTGTACCTATTCAGATAAGGAAAGAAAAAAGTTGTATCGAAAAAACCTATGTAAGAGTGCAATTGTGTTATTATTTCAAACTTACTCAAAAGTCATACGGACACTGCCTATATGTCTAAGAATGAATATGTATACCTATAAGAAAAAACGGGTTGCACAACGGGTGTCCCTGCAGAAGTGAAATCTTTAATATCGTTGAGCATTTTTCATATTTTGGAATGGTTAGGGAATAATTTTGCACGAATTGCTTTAATTATCAGTATGAAAGTACTTTCATTTATGTCGTAGAATACAATATTCATTTATTGCGCTCTCTTACACAAATATGAGAACACGAACATTAGCGCAAGCGCCCTGCGCCGTCTTATTTGCGCAAGCGTCCTGCGTTGTCTTACGAACTTTTGTCTTACGAATCAGGTCACGTGTCCTGACGCGAGTTTAGAAGTTTTTACCCATTCCAAAAGAATTGCGCAACGCCGCTAAAGAAGTTTTCACTTAAAAAATAACAGCTGTTTTTAAGGTTGAGGATCTTATGCTGTCGTTTAAAGCAAATGTGTTCACACTTTTAAATAACAACTTAGGCACCTTGTTGACTTTATTTTGAAAC
Organism: Calephelis virginiensis; assembly: GCA_002245475.1. NCBI lineage: Eukaryota > Metazoa > Arthropoda > Insecta > Lepidoptera > Riodinidae > Calephelis > Calephelis virginiensis. Next base: position 36,537 of record NJDC01058224.1, read on the forward strand.
GAGGCAAGCGAATATTACATATCTAGGTAGGTGGATCGCCTCTGTGGTCTAGCGGTCCGGGTGTTGGACTTGACTACATGAGGTCCCGGGTTCGAATCCCGGGTCGGCCAACAAAAACAAAATTGGATTTTTCCAATTTTCTAATAAAAAAAAATGTTGGTCGGGATTGGAAATGTGCCCGGTTGGCGATAGGCTTGCCACCTATCACATTGTGGGACTTAGTGTCTTCGGCTAGTCGTGGGTGCCTTGGTTGTACCTCTGCCTACCTCTTCGGGGATATGGGCGTGAAGATACTTTAGGTAGGTAGTAAGGTAGACAGCCTAGTTGACTGATTTTGTTAGAATGTGTTTTCTATATACAATCAAACTTTGTGTTTGCATAGTTAAAACATATTACAATGGGGACATACCTACCTATGGTATGGTATGGTATGGGATAAAAATAGCTTATGTTCCAGAGTATTGAATGTTTAATAAACTTATTTATCCCTGCCAAAAATCATCCAGACGCACTCATGTTTTAACGTGGATGGAAATGAACATACATCCAAATTTCAAATTCATAATTTTAGAAATTGTCAAAAATCATATAGCAAAGCTTAGGTAGGTATATGTTCAAATAATCTTTGTCACATAAGTATCTAGACCTAAATCATTGGGTTGCATAATTTGAACAACATTTCCATACAAAACTAGCTATGAATATTAAAAGCTTTTCTCAGAAAAATAAATTTTAGCAATAGTACAATATAGTTAAGAAGGTTATCTTTAGATTTAATGTAAAACGCATTACCAAGAGACCAGATTTAAAAAATAAAATAGGTATGAGTAACTACAATCAAAATTGTTAAATATTTTATTTGATAATTGATAATGTTAGACCAATAAAATACGTTTTATTTTTGCTTGAGTTGATAATCTCTTGTGTCTTCAAGCATAAGTTATAATACCACTGTGTCTATGGTCTATGTAAAAAAATATTTTCTATTTCTGCCTTTTTTAATAATACCTATTTTTAAGCATAGAGCGGTGGATGACAATATCTTGTAATAGAGTCCTCAGAAATAGTTAAATAGCACCGTTTATATGGTCAATGTAACATAAAACACTTTTTATTTCTGTTTTTTTAATAATGCCTATTTTTAATCATAGAGTGATAGGTTTCTAGTTAATAAGCTCTTGTTATAGAGTCGTCATAAATAGGTTAATACCACTGTTTGTAGGATTTACGTTACATAAAATATTTTCTATTAAGTACTACCTTTTCTAAAAATGCCTATTTTTAAACATAAAGTGTTAAGTACCTAGTTAGTAGTTGATAATATCTTGTCACGGCTCTATACCGTCAGAAATATGTAGTTAAATACCCCTGTTTTTATGGTGTATGTAACAAAATATTTTTTCTATTTCTGCCTTTTTTAATAATGCCTATTTTTAAACAAAGAGTGCTAGTTAGTAGTTGATAATCTCTGTGTAGGTTGGTCGTCACAAATTTTGCCACCGTTTCTATGATCTATATAACAAAAAGTGTTTTCTTTCTGCCTTTTTTATAGTGCCTATTTTTAAACATAGAATTGTATGTACCCAGTAAGTAATTGATAATATCTTGTTATAGAGTCCTCAGGAATAGCTTAAACCGTTTATAAGGTCTATGTACCATAAAACATTATCTATTCTTCCTTTTTTACTCATGCCTATTTTCACACAGAGTGGTAGTAATAGATAGTCTCGATATAGAGTCGTCATGAATAGGCAAATACCACTGTTTCTATGTCAATTTCTGCCTTTTTTAAATAATGCCTATTTTTATAGTGGTAGTTAAATATTTGCTCAGAGATTTCAATATTCTAGTAGGTAATATAGGTATGTATCGACATTGTGAACTCTTATTGATGGCAAATCTTGTATAAATACATCAAATAAACATGATTAATTGAAATATATATAATTATTAACCTAAGAAAAACGTACCAGAATAAATATAAAAACATATTGTATTCAGAAACATAGTAATAGCAAATAGAAAACATCCAAGTTTGGTTCGACGGTGAACGCATTAGGCCTACATATCGGCACTAATATGCAACGCGCAAGCTAGAAATCTTTTAGTTACTAAATAATAGTAATTGCGTAATAAATGCTATGTTTAATTAAGTAAAATGGTTAATGAATAGATTATCACTTACCTTATTATCAGATAAAAATCCACAGTCACGAGCAAAATCCAAAATGACAAATACCAAGCACTGAATCTTGATAACTAACACTTCATTTACTGCAAATTAGTGAAAATCACTCAATAGGCACAATTAAAATATTAAATCACTCAAACTCAACTCTTGTTCACTTCATTTAGGTTACTATTTCCACAAAACTTAGATTATACACACACCATTGATCATGTTTTGTAATATCCGGCAAGAATCTCCTAAACAATCTCTTTGTTATGAATTTTATCCATAGACACAGGGTTTATTAAATATTTATGAAAACTACAAAAACAAGCACTTCGGCACATTGACATTCTCGAAACAGCTGGCTATGACGTTGGAAAATCAATAACCAAAACGATATTAAGATTTTGGAACCACACAATCACTTTCTTCAAAAAAACTGTAAGTAATAAAAGGTTAATTATATGGTTAATTTAACCGAATTTAATATTCACGTGAAATTGTTGAAAATTTGAATTTTTATGGATATGATTAGTAAGGTGAGTGCAATGTTTTAAAATGTTTAGTTTTTTATGCAGTTTTAGGATAAAAATGTGTATTTAGAAACATTTTAGTGTACCTAAGAAACGTACACCTTCGCGCTCTACCGCGGACTGTCGAGAGACGAGAACGCAGGCTGCGGGGCGCGCGGGGCGGGGGCGACGGGAGGCGGGTCGCAGGCGTTGCCGAGCACGGAATGCCATTGTAGGCGAAGTTAGCTGCCACTTTTTTTTCTTAATTCTGGTCAAACAAGTTTTGTATACAACCTGCATTGTGAGGATTCCGCCATTCTTCGAACAAGGCAACGGTCTTTCTAAACTTAGAGAAGCATAAGGTTTCGAATAAACTTTAAGTTTTTAAGATCAGCGTGACCAAACCTAACGTGAGCTTTAATAAAAAGTATATATTTTATTGGTGTTTATGTTATTAAATTAGAATAATTTAGATCCCATTCAAGGATTAGGAACCAGAACTGCTTTGTAAGATAAAATTACCAGAATCAATACAGAGAAGTGTACGATTAACCTTCAGGGCATGCTAATTTAGAGCCTTTGAATTGATTAAGAACGTTAGTCGTTATTATTTTCAGCTTGTTTTCATCATAAAATGCTAGGCACTCTTAGGAGCTCTACGTGATGGTAGAGTTCGGTGTAGATTGATATTCACCATCTGACCTATTTCTGTCGTTATTTCGCCTTCAGTCGCCTGTAACGTACGTTACTTAGTCGTTTTTTATATTTTTGGCATGGGCGTTATCAGGCATTGGTAAACTCATAAGTACTTAATCCGTCAAAGAAAGTTTTGTCTGGGTCTTGATTAAAGCGTTGACCTCCTTATTCAAGCTCTTTTTGGTGAGATTTGGTGGCAACGACGAAGCAAACGACATAATATATACATATTGATGTATATAAATAGGTACTTTACTTATTCACTTTAACTGGACACAGTTGTACAAAACGCTTCCTAAATTGCCTAACTTTACTGTGCCTAACTAATATAGACGCAATTCAATAACTACGAAAAACTGAGACTCCACCCGAAGGCGCCAAACCTCTTACTAGTTCAGTTTGTAAGGCATAGTAGCGGTAGCCAATAAACTGACATATTTAGAAGAATCTATCTATTCAGTCACTTAGACAACGTACTTTTGAGTATTAATAATACTCAAAGCAACGTACCTACCTATGATTGATATCTCTGCTGTGTTTCCAACCGTTAAAAATCTGATTGACTTCTAATACCTAGACATTATACAACACCATAAAAGGATTTTGTAATTTACACACTATTACCAACCTCCCCCCTTCCCGTTTCCGTGTGGGTCCGGGCTCCTTTGCAAAATAGACAATCTGTCCCACTGCCAGGCAGCTTGGAAAAGGCGATCATAGACTTGCCGACACTAACACCGTGACATCTGACTAGGCGGTAGAGTTTCACAGCGACTTGTCTGGATTGGTACCTAACCTATTCCTGCTGGCATTACGTCAGTGCTTGCCGTTGACGTGTTCCGGTTAGGAGAATAAGGTTGTCGGTAAACTTACTTTTGCTCGAGGCCTAACGCCCCGATCTCAGGGTGGCAACGCATCATTACCACCTTCGGTGTCTCTAGGCGGCGTGAATTTCTTTCCATCAGGAAATCCGTCTGCTATCCGTCCAATATCATAAAAATTAAAAAAAAATTAGAACTGTCAGTGCCACTGGTTGTTAAACTACAGATTGCCGAACAGCTCCAATTTTTTATAAGAACACAAATAGACGGATTTAATAACAGTAAGAAACGCACACCGTATACATCGACGGCATGCAGTCGGTAAGTTTACCGGCTCCACTACCCC